>PVIC010002144.1:0-81370 GCA_004025085.1 Thryonomys swinderianus
AAAATGATACTTAAAACACGTGCTTAATTTAGTGGAAGAGAAGTACACAAGTCCCTGAAAAATCATCCAGAATAAGGAATATTTAGGAATTTCAGCCCCATCTGGAGGTGGTAGTGTCCTACATTGAAAGTTCTAACATATGTGAATTTAACCATGGTTTAATCATAAAATTTAACTATTTCTTCATCCCAATAAAATACAAACAGTGTTAAAGTACATTGGAAGAAAACTTTACCTTAGACAAAAATATTTGTCTATATCTCAACTTCCCCATTTTTAAAATGAGATTTAAAAAAGCCCACCTCTAGGAAGCTCTCAAGCGATAAATGAGTTATTAAATGGTGTTGATGGCCCCTAAAACATATGCACAACAAATTCATTCTTGAGGCAAAGCAAAGTAATATTAAAAAAAAGTAAGGTGAAATTCATTAGGAAGTATTAACTAGAATCTATTTCTTTACTCATACATTTCTTTAGGGAAATAAGAATGACAGCTCTAATTAATTGATTTGTTTACTTACATTTTTATTATTTTTAAATACCCTAAAATTTATTCATTTATTTCTTCATTCACTTAGCAAATATATATAGAATACTAAGTATGTAATAAGTAGTACTCTAGCCTCTAAACTCAAAGTACAAAACAAGCTACACAATTGCTTTTATGTAACTTGTTTGGTTCTATGAGACAGCAATATATGCAAAGAAAATCATTTCAGGTGATGTTACATGTAACTAAGAAAATAAATAATTGAAACATTAAGGTAGTATGTTTTGTATAAAAATTTCCCTCTGAGACACATATCTGGTCTAAGACTAAGCCCAGGGCATTCACACTAAGTTACATCCCCAGCCCCTCTTACTTTTTTTTTTTTAATTTTAAGCTAGTGTCTTGCTAAATAGTTAATTTGTGCGGGCTAGTTTCAAACTTGAGATCCTCCTGCCTTGGTCTCACACATTTCTGAGATTACAGGCACATAACATCAGGGTCAGCTTTTATGGAATAAAAGAAATTACTACTTGCTTAGAAAAACATTCTAATGAGAATGTTGGTTTTTTATTGTGCTGGAATAAACTACAGAAAACTTGGTGTATTAAAACAATATACTGTATACTTCTACCTTACAGTTCTTACAGTATACTTCTACCTTGTAGTTCTTGAGACAGGAAGTTCTAAATGTGTTTCACTGGGCCGTAGTCAAAGCGAGCCAGAGCTCTCTTTGTTCTTCCTGGATCTTTCTTAATTTTCAGGGAACAGTTTGCTTTCTTACCTTGCTGATCTTGTGCAAGCTGCCAGTTACTTGCTTTATAGTAATCTCTCATTTTCAAAACCAACCATTGCTAGCAGAATGCTCATGATTCTCACTCTTAACATTGCTTGTTTCTCCTACCCTTTCAGGCTGTTCTATGGCTATCTCAAAGTAAACTGACTTCCTGCCTTAATTTCATCTGAAAACTAAAATTTAGTTTCCCTCTGCCATGTAACATTTACAGATTTAGGGATTTAGATACAGACATATGTAGCAAGAAAAATATTCTTCTGCCTACCACAATGAGCTGAATTTATTTGAATACAAAAGAAGCAGTATGTCTACAAATCATCCTAAAAAACCAGCAAAGAGCCAGACAGTCATTATGTTGCCCATAGGCAGTGCTGTCTGTCTGAATTTAAGATGCATTCTGTCCAAAGAGAGAGGACTGAAAGTTCCTAAGTGACTGGAGAGAAGAGCTGGAGCGTTCTGTTGCTTTATTTCACAGTGTAACCTTCCGCCCAGGAGTTCCCCTAAAACAAAGCTCGAAAGCTAAATTTTACCTAATGTGCTGAAAATTCTTTCATTGATGTAGGATTTTATCTCTTAGTTTTGTTCATTCTATTCCTTTATTATTCATCAAATAGTTACTGAAAATTATGTTTGCCAGTCAAACAGTAAATAATGGTGCTCTTTCATGTAGCTGCTATTTTGGCATTATCAATTATTGTTTCCTCCTAGATTTATGTATCCCTTAAGGTTAAATGTTAGCAGCTTCTAAAGTCAGATAAATTTTGTATATGAAGATACAGTAAATCGTAGGTCTAGAATGATTAAATGGTAATCTGTTTTGTGTAATTTTGATAGCACAAATTATTTTCCTGAAATATTCCTTCTACTGCCCTTTATCTGATGTCTAAAATTTCATCATTGATAAGGCATGAGTTTTCAGTCTTACAATTTACAGAAATTGGAATTCTAAAGGGAAAAATAACATGAAATAGTTAATATTCAGCACCAAAAATTCAATGCATATTAAATGTAAATATCTGTTGATATTATTATTGTTATTACTAGTTTTTTTGAGATAGGGTTTTGCTTCATAGTTCAGGCTGGCCCTGAATTCACTGTGTAGCCCAAGCTAGCCTCAAACTCATGGTAATCCTCCTGCCTCTGCCTCTCAAGTACTGAGATTACAGGCTTGAGCCACTATGCCCGGCCTAGTTTTCTTTTTTAACATGACAGCAGAGAACGCAAGGTCTTCTAGATGTGAAAGGACACATGCATCTATTAATCTGGTCAGTGTTTTAGTGTGTATTGAGAGGTCGTTCTGTACAGCGCAGTGTACTAGCCATTGTGGTTTCTTGGGGGCTCTTTGCCAGGCCATGTTTTGAATGAAGGGACAAATGAAACAAAAGGCAAAATCAGTGGAAGATGTGAATATCATCATTTCCTATCAGTAAAGAATAAATACAACCCTAGGCCTTTGTGTAAAGACTGTTAGACATCTTTATCTATTCCCAGGGTAGGTGACTATAGTGGTGGACGCCATAGACTCCCAGATGTGCCAGATGCCTGGCAGGGGTTGGAGGGATGGAGGAAAGGAGCAGAGCACTGGCTCCTCTATGAGGGGGGAAAAAAAAGGGGTGATGGGGAATCTCATCAAACTGCAAATACAATAAGACCTAGCCTTCATGATCCTCACCTGTAAAATAGAAATGATAATTCAATCTCACAAATTTGCAGTAAGGTTTTGTTGAAAATTCCATGGATGTCCATTTCCCAGCTGCTTCTTTTGTAGAATTAAACATAATGTGAGCTTTTCAAATATTCTAGACCATTACACATTCTTTAAAAAATAAGATCAAAGTTTTAAATATTTTACTTAAGAGTGGAAAGATAAAATTTGCCACTTAGTGACATTAAATCATTGAAAAACACTGAAATAGAATTATCTAGCATTCATTTCTCATGATTATTGACTTTAGAAACATTGGGACCAAAAAATTGTAAAGTAACTGATTCTAGTAGTAAGACAACCTTGGCCTCCAGCTAAAAATAATGGAAGTAATTCAGCACTCAAGTAATATAACCATACACTTTTTTTTTTGTAGTACCAGGGATTGAACTCAGGCCCTTGTGCTTCCAAAGTAGGCATGGTACCACTTGAGCTAAATATCCAGCCCATACAACCATATTCTTGAAAGAAAGAATATGTAAGTTGAGAATTGTATAGACAAATAACTTGTCTTTCAAGAAAGAGGACAAATGAAAAACATTGCAGAAGAATGAAAATTGGGAACGTTTAACAATGATAGAACCTCACTGAAGAAATTTCTCTGTGAAGATAAATGATAAAGTAAAAGAGTTATAAGACAGCAGTATAAATGGAAATGGTAACATTGGAATGAGTATGAAAAGTGTTTTTGTAGAACAGTATTTATAAATAATCTTATGATGTTAGATTTAAAACTGAAGGAGTTAAAATGTGGGGCAAAAAGTCGTTGATTGATTTTAGAACTTGGGAAAAATATATAAAATTTTTAAGTGAAACACTTAAAGATTATGTTTATAAAACAGTGAGAGAAAACTTGAACAACAAAGACAAAATAATTGGAGAGGAAAATGTACAATAATAACACAAATTTCACAAAAGTTGCTAAAAATCTAATGTATTCATCCATAAACAGTTGTAAAAATGAGTTCACTAAATATAAAAAAGAAGTTCTAAATTGAAACACCCCAAAATGCCAACCAAGCTTTCTGTTGATTTTAAGATAGTCATTCAAAAATATAAGAACAGTATTGATTTACAAGTGGAATGGCACAGGAAAATAAATGATGTTTGAATAGTTACATTGAGAAAAAGACAGTTTATCATGAAATAAAAAAAAAACCTTCGGCCATACAGGTGGTTATAACATTATAAAGATGTGATCTCTGAAAGAAATATAATAATTGTGTCTTGTTTAGGCATAATGACATAGCTTCAGATAAACAATGAAAATAAGCTATAAGAAAGGGGCTACTGCTTAACATTCAAGAGTTATCCTACATTACTCATTTACATGTCAAGCAAATAAAAAAGTAAATACATAGAAGATCTGGATATCTAAATATCTTGAGTAAATACCTAAAGAACTCGATATATATTCAGTCTATTCTTTGTAATTGTTAAAATGTATATTCCATTTGACAGTATAGCATTTTTTGGTAGCTTATTCTCTTATTTGGGTTTGAGCCTTTTGATGTGTTATATTTTCATTATTATTTCTTTTGGATTGAAAAGAGGTTTTGAAGGCCTCTTGCTAAGTGAAACAGGAGAGCAAGACCAAAATGATTGTGTTTCTTTGTATACCTCATCCTCAGCGTCCCTGCTGAGACCATCCCTTCATAGTATTCTTGAAAAGTAGACAATGTCTTGACATAGAATTGTGGTATAGTATTTTCTTTCCTCATTCATTATAATACTTTTTACAGCCTTTTAGAAGTGTGTTTATGAAAGAGATAATAGCTGTCGATTGTTCCTGGTCAATGCTTGCTTCTCTCTGAAGTCTCTTTCGGTTTGTATCTCAGAATACTGCTGGAGTGCTGTGAGAAATGGGGGAAGACAGGGCATTTGGAAGCATTTCCTGTTAGACACATGGAGCATCTCGGTTTCTTTTTCCCAAGAGACACACAACGATTTTAGCATTGTATTTATTTGCCACAAAAATAGCAATTGAGCACGTTGTTCGTTTTTCTTCAGAGGCCATTTAGGTGCACACTGAGTTCTTGGTAATGAGTATCATAAAACACCATGGAGTCGCATTATCCCTCTTTACAAAGCAGCAATGTTGCATGCTTAATCGTGAGAAGCATTTTCATGATGATCTTCATCAAACCAAATCTCCAATACTGGCTTGAGGAAATGTGTGATGTTCAGATTCATTTTGTTCTCTTCAGAGTTCTGAAGACTTAAATACTCTTACAGTGTCCATTTACATTTTGTTTAGATTTCTTCTACTCGTATTTATAAAGTGCGTTGGCAAAAGCAGGAAGTAATGGTAGGGAGTAAGGGAAGGAATGAATTGTTGAAACTTTCTTGCAAGCTGCATTGTAAAAGGCTTTGTGGCTCATTCTTGACTAAGTCTGATTAAGTGTTTCATAACTAAATATTGATGTCTGCTTTAGGTGAAGTAAATATATCTATGGTGTATATACATCTTATTTTAGAGTCTGTTAGAACCAATTCTTGGTTAAATCAGAAACAGAATTGGAAAAATTCACAAAATTGTTTTTTCTTTTCTATGAAAACAAAATTCCTCTTGGTTTGAAAAAATACTATACAGAATGTTTTTCAAGCTATATTTTTTAATTGTCCTTTTCCATTGAAATCAATAATTTTTACTGCTGTAGTATCATCTTAGTTATGGAAGCAAAAATTGAACAACCAGATTTATTTATAAAAATTCATATTTACACGAGTTAGATTAGCTTCCTAGAGTTCAAACCTTATCAATAACATATATCTCAAAATATTTAATTACAGGAACTCCTAATTCTTTATTTTAAATGCAAATTTTTATACATTTCAAGAAAAGGAAAAAGGTGGAAACTAAAGCCACAAGACTGTATTGCCAGAAACAGTTTCATGACTTGCTCTATCAGTACCTTAAACTACAAATTACAAAGGATTTTGTCTTCCTATTTGAGAAGTCTAATTGACCCTGGCAGTAATTGTCTCAGTGAAGGGAAAGGAAGTGAAAACTAAAATTTCAACCACTTGACTTCCCCTTTCAGCCAAATCCCTGGTTGATCAGTGTGGAAAAATAATGAGACCTGCTTTCTCTGTTTCCAAAGCACCATCTTGCTTTTGTCAACACTCCAACATTTCTCATTTGAGACACAAATTTATTTCAGTTCCTTATGTGCTCTGTGCTATCTGCCTTTATTACCATAAATTATTTCCACTAGAGATGTTGGACTGAAAAATAAAAAGCACCGAGTGTTTTCATGCAAGAGAAATAAATCCTACCCAGAGGAAATAATGGCCCCATTCCACTCCAGTGCTTATCCTTTATGCTCACAATCTTTGTCTACACCTCATGTCAGGGCCATTATGTTATTGTATTACAAATGATTAAACACAGTCTAGTCTAAACCAAAGCAAAAGGTTTTGAAGATTCTCATTTAAAGGCAGTAAAATCATGTCTTAGATTGCTCACATTTTTTTTCTTTTATTCTAAAGAACTTGAGTTTTATCAGTGTTGTGGCCTCATACTTTTGTGTCCACTGCTTCATAAACCTGGCATCCCTTAAGCCCATCTCTAATGATGTGCAGATGCTTTATGTTAAATTTCTGAGGAATAGCTACCAACATAAACACTTTCTTGTAGAATAATCTTCTGAGATCAATGTTCTTATCCTTATTTAATCAATAGTTATAGTTTCTATTCAAGTAACAAGAATAATTGCCATACACCAGGCTGTATGTGAAGTGTTTTACATGTATCATCTTTATGAAACCTCACAATGATCTTACTATATAGAACCTGGTATAATTGCAATTAAAATAAAGTATTTTAGTGGTAACTGATTCTTTTTTTTTTTTGAGACAGGGTCTCACTTTGTAGTTCAGGCTGGCCCTGAGCTTGCTATGTAGCAGGCAACCCTTTTACTCAGCAATCCTCCTGTCTCTGCCTCTTGAGTGCTGGAGTGCTGGGATTACAGGTGGGAACCACCACACCCAGCACTGTGGTATGTGGTATTGATGACTGGTAGGCTTGAGTCACCACGCCCAGCATTGTATGTGGTTACTGGGGATTGAACTCAGGACCTTATGCTTGCAAGGCAGGTGGCAGAACCACTGAGCTAAATCTCTAGCCCAAGTGGTGACTGATTTTATAAGTGCATCAAACTCATTATTGGTAGAATATACAGATTGTCTTATTACCAATCTAGGGTTTTTTTTTCCTTCTGTGGATTCATTTCTCACCTCTCTTAATATTTTAATGTAAATCCCATACCCAAACATGAAGGTTCCCCCCCACCTTTGAAGCTGTAGTTCCATGCAGATGCAGAATTTACACTTAGTACAGTGAACATTATCAGATATTTCTTATTTGTCTGGCTTCTCATTGTCATTCATAATGCCATTTTGACACTGCCAACATAGCACAGGTGGTGCCTTGGTACTTTTTCTCCCTCTGTGGTACCTGGCTTGCTGATGGACATATAATGGAGGCATTCTCTATTAGAGAATTCTTTTTCAGTCACATGGGCCATGTGTGGTGGGGAGAACAGCTAAGTGAAGTGCGGAGGAGGCTGGTTCAGATTTCCATTCTGGGTAAGTCTATTCTGGCAAGTTTTAAAGGAACAATCTTTCTCACTGCTTTGCCTTTTTTTTAAACCAGAGAATTAAAATACATAGCCACTTAACCTGATTGTCAGTGCATTCTCTACTTCATTGCCTTTTCAAAATCATTTTAATACATACAAGTTGAGGTGGAAAAAAATAGCAAGCTCATCAGTTGTTGCAACTGGAAAAAGCCCCTCCTAATAGGATGCCAACTATTCTATTTCCCACTCTAAACATTTTCTTTCTTGTGTTTGAAAATATATATGATGTGTACATTGAGTTGTCTCAGTACCTTTCTAAAGAGAAGACAGCGAGATCCAAGTTTTCATGATATTGTTTCAGTTGATGTGCACAATTGTGAACCATACAGATGAAGTGACAAATCCAATCATGACTATTACACAGTTTTAACTGTTGTTCAAAGACATTGTAACAATGAAAAAATCTAAGGGAAATCAGATTGCTGATCTTTCTGGAAGTGACATGACATGGCTATCGAGTGGACAGTCTGTACTTGCCTCCATGCAGTCACACACCTGCGTCCATCACAAATTCATAATCAACAAGGCATCATTCAGTCATTATTATGACCTAATGGTCTTTTCCTCCTTGACTTCAATGAGTCCTCCTCTCTTGCTTTTATGCCATTGTGTTTATCCTAACAACAACAATAAACTGTGTGACTCTATAATTTTTGATAGGAGAAAAAAATCATTTGTCTTCTTGCTTTCTAAATTTGAAGCCATGAGATCACAAGTTTCAAAATATTTCCTGAAAATAATTAGTCCTTGTTTACCAATTTCTTCCCCTTTCCTATAAAATGGGGCCTGAACTAATACTAACATGGGAATCAAAGAAAATCTTGTCCCCCTTATTTTAGAATGTATTACTAGAAATATATTTAAAATTCATTATTATTGACATCTAATTTAAAGAAATAGGTTATTGTATTCAACTAAAAATGTCTACTTGCAAGATCAGGAGGCCAATTTTATAATTCAAATTGTAATAGAAGTCTTAGATGATTTAGTGTATTCTATATTATGGCCAAAATGTAACAGAACTATACTGTCTACAAATAGGAAGGGTTTAACACACTTCAGTGACTAAGAGGTATGTATCCTATCTGCAGTTTACTAGAAACTCAAAGCATCTACTAAGAATTAAGTTTCATTCTAGTTGATATATCTTCCACTGTTTCTGCTACTACTCAGATATGAGCCAGTGTCACCTCTTGTCTGGGTAAATCACTGGCCTACCCACTGTTTTTTATGCCCTTGCCTAATTATGGTTTCTGCTCCAGTCAGGCACCAGACTGAGTCTTTCAAAATACAAACCAGATCAAATTCAGTGTCGAAATCAAAATTGTCCTTGGTTGTTCATTTCATTCTTAGAACAGCACCTAGCTACATAATGGCTCACAAAGTTTTATATGATTTCTCCAACCTCATTCTAATCTCACTTTCTACTATTCTTATTTTACTTACATAAACATGGCATCTTCATTGTTCCTAAATTATAGCAGACATGATTCTGCTTTTGTTTTTTGCATGGTCTGTTTCCTCTGTAGAAAGTGCTCTCACAGGTGTCTACATGGCTCAGAAAGCATATATGCCCTCTTTAAGTTTCTGCTGAGGCGAGGCCTTTTCAAAAGGCCACCAGAACTGTCTGTTATGGTTAAAACTTGCACACTCACAGTCTCTCAATTTTACTTCTTATACTTTCACGTTTTGACATTAATACTTATCACCTGTATATGTCACATGCTTCTACTGCTTCCCTGTTAGACAGTAAACTTAAGGAGAAAGTACTTTGTCATGTGTACCCGTGTCTGTGTCTTGAGTCCCAATATAAATGTCTTGGACTTGGTATTTCAGATTGAATGAATAAATTAATTAATAGGAAAAGGTTTGATGTATTTGTACAAACTAATTTAAGGTGGCCTAACTGACAACGTGGAACGTATCTTATCTATGAGTGCATGTTAGAGGGATAAGCAAGTACCTAAATAGTTACTTCAAAGTTTGCTCTTAAACTGAGCTTTTGTAATATAGACTACTCTGGGTTACAGGTACATAACTTCAGATATCTAAGCATGTAGACTTAAGGAATTATTATGTAAGAAGATAAATACTTGTGACTATAATAAAATATTCTTTTTCAGAGATGTCAAGTAGCTATTTAACAAATGAAATGTCTCATTTTTTCCTAATAATATTTTACAAGGAGACAGTCTTGTTCATCAGTAGTATTCAGTTTCATAATGCTGAGTAGCTAATATCCTTTAGAGTATCTCGATAATCGTGGAATCCTTACTATATCCTGGTTTGATTTATTTTATGGCATTAATTTCTGAAAAGATGTTAGGAAACAACTGTTATTGGATAATAGTCTTTATAAAGTTCAAAGTCTTTAGACCTAGAAAAATCAAGTCATTTGCCTTTAGACAAAGCACACATAGGATTCATTGTCCAGCATCCTAAGAAAGCAAAATATTCCTTTTCTATGGCATTTGGTTGATGGTAATGTAGTCTTCTCTCGTACTTTCAGAACCTACACAAGTACTTCTACCATTTCTGTTTGACTTGTGACTACAAAGTAGATTCTTTCAATTACTGAGTGCCTTAAAAAATGTAGGGGGAAGTGAAGATTGATGAGTCTAGAGTAACAGCAGTGAGTGAATTACATGTTTTAAGAAAAACAATCACAATTCCTGAAAGAAAAGTAATTGCAATAAAAATAAATGCATGAATCTTTAAAGAACTTATCCTTCTCTCAAGCAAATTAAGTGGAAGCTATCTGATTAACAGTTTTGAGGAATCTCATGGCAAAAGGAGGTCTGCAAAGGGGATTATGCTCTCCTACTAGAGAAATTGTTTTACTTAGTGGTTCAGAAGTCCAGTCCAAACATGAAAGTGCTTTAGACTGGGATTGCTGGTGGTCACAGTCCCTGATATAAGCAGATACACTTTAGAGGAACTCACCTTCAGCCCAGTCCACACAAAGGTTCTTCTTGTACCAAAGAAAATTTGTAATTCTCAAAGAAAATAAAAAAGCATACAGAGAAAAAAACCGTGAATAAGAAATTACAAAAAATAATTGTGGTAATGCCTATAAATTAGATGACTAAAACAAGGCACACCTACCAGCTCATAATTCTCAGAGCAAAGAATCCTGAAAATAGAGGAGTTTTTCCTTCAGGAAAAACTGACTCTTGGCCAAGTCTTACCTCTTCTACGTCCAGGAGGCTGCTCTGTTCATTATTCCACAGCCCACTCTCCTTCGGCCCCGAATTCCACATCCAGGACTATCCGTTCTTGGACTCACACCCTCTTTCCTTTTCCAGTATGGGTAGCAAACTCAGGGCCTTTGCACTGGGCTCCTTCCTTGGCCCTTAACATTTCATTTTGAGAAGGATCTCACTAAATACAGGCACACACCACCATACGCAGACATCCCATCTTTTTATAATAAAGACTTTTGGGATGACGTTGGGCCTATGTGGATAATCTCTCCTCAAATCCATAGGCAGACTCCATCTGTAAGGCAGCTTTTCTTACATGTGTGCAGTGACATATCCAAAGGCTTCAGGAACTAGACTGTGGGGAGATTACTTCAAAGACAAAAGACAAACTTCAGTTATTGGAATTGTTAAAGTACTTTGTTTTTTATTTTAACTATTATTTCTGTCGATGTACTGTTACCATTCATCTGCTTTGTTCAAATTAAATCCCCAAGAGCTGAAATATTAAATATTTAGATGTCATTCAACATACTTTATTGTTGGTTTTCAAGATAATTTTGCTTAAATTTTTTTTCCTTGCTATAAAATGTTTCATATTCAAGTCTCTTTGAAATTACAAAGTTTCTGTCTTTGTAATAAAACTATTTTAATTAATTATTCTGTAACTGTCAGTGATCTTTATCTTTTGCTCTCCCTGTGTGTGGTCATTGTAGAGTTCAGGGGCATCTTGGATTGACTGGATCTTTCCATCTCATCAGATCCTGTCACACAGGCATGGTCACAGGGGTGGGCCTTGGGGGGACCTAATGGCCACAAGTGAGACCCCAAAGTCTGCCTGGAATCTCACGCAGGAGGAGCCCTTCAGATGTTTGTTGGTGAGGGATGGGATGTTGCCAAGGAACAAGGGGCAGGCTTTCCTTTGAGGGATGGTGCTGCATAATGTTCTCGGGACAGAGTCCATTTATCTGAGAACAGTTATTTGGATAATGCCACATTTTAATGAAGCATGTGAGTGAAGTGGGTGTTTTGAAAAGTACATTGTTATACAGGTGGCAAAATATACACAAAGTGATGTAAAGATCCCTTGCACAATTGGAAATTACTTAATACAGTCTCAGAGACCTGTGTGTGAAATCTCTTTTCTGCTTTCTAATGCAGGAGAATATATAAAGAATATATCACTATACCATCCATTGACAGATTTCTAGGGGAGAGGGGTGTTCTCTTAATGAACTGCTTAATACAATTTGTGCAGCACAATATCACCCTCATTTAGCTACTTGTGAAAGTGCCAAGTTGTCCAAATGTCTCCCTGGGGTTTTTCCTAAGATACAGCAAGGGAAAGCCTTTTAGTATGTGGCACCGTGTCATCCCATAGCCAAGAAATCAGGCCATAATGCTACAGGCAACAGAGTCTTAACTAATGGGCTTTAGAGTCAGACACGCTTAGGTGTAAGGTTCTAATTTGCACTAGACTTTAGAGTCCTCTTTAGTAAGATGAGAATAATCCATCTTCTTTATTTGTTATAAAGTCAAATGATTAGGATACAAAAGGAAGAAGTAAATAAACACATAAATAATTGAAACCCTTAACCTCTGTGTTGTCAAGAGTGTTGTGTTAAAAACCCACTGAGAACCAAATCTCAGGCTTATTACAGGAGAGAATCCTGAAGAATTTGGAATGTTTCTGAGTGCATAGAAAGGGATGGAAGTGAGGTTTGTAATGGTATTTCTCATTTTCAGATTTTACTGTGCAACTGTCTGTGGTTTCTCAAAAGGCTGGAGAAGGAGAACATAGTCCTCTCTATTTAGGGAGGTTCTATAGTGATTAGATTTTTTAAATTGTAAAATTAGTTTTAAAAGTTTAGATTTAATGTATGCAGGATATTTCTGACAATACCTATGAGAGTAAAATATCCCAAGGAAAGTTTAGAATTATTGAGAATTTCTAGTGTAAGCTAATAAATATTGATCCAGACCTACAAATCTAGGAGAAACTCATCAGATATAAAATGATAATAATATTTAAATTAAAATTCAGGGTTTTTCTCAACATTTCCTTCGATATTTCTATTTAAGTAGCATGCATTCTGTGGTTGAAATTTTTTTCTTTGTTACTTCTCAATTATAGTTCAGACAAAATGTCTGATATGCACTAGACTTTAGAAGCTAGGTATAAGTGGAAGAAGGATGAGAGAGGAGAAGAAAGAAGAAAATGACAGAAAAAAACAGAAGAGAGTAGAAGAGAAGAAAAATAATGAGAGGGTGTGTGGAAAAGAATGAGAAAGGAAAGAGAAGGAGGAAACAGCAGAAAGGTACTGGAAGAAAAGCAGGAATGGGAGAGTGCAGAAAGGAAGAAGAAAAGACAAAAATGGAGAAAGGCAGAAAGTATAAAAGAAAAAAAGAAAATGAAAGCAAGAGAAAGACGAAGAAAGAAAGAAAGAAAAGAAAGAAGAAGAGTTCCTTTAATCCAAGACCTAGCCTTGAGTTTAAAACTACACAGTGATTTTTAAATAGTTACTTGCAGTAGCGATATCTTGGATTGTAAAGACAGCCATCAGTGTGCAGTATTTGTTTCTTAATATATACAGAGCCAGGGATGTAGCTCAGTGGTGCCACTTGTGCCTGGCAAGTCAAGGTCCTGAGTTTGATCTCTATTACCAGAAAAGAAAGCAGAAGGGAAAAAATGCACATATTATTTGTACCCAGAAACTTATATTCCTAAATACTGTATAGTACTTTATAGCATGCCGAGTATTTCAACTGGAAATGATTGGAAGGTGTAGAGACATCTTTAGAAGCTAATTCCTTTCTCTCACATTTTTTCTTCTATCTCCTCTCTCTCTCTCTCTCTCTCTCTCTTTCTCTCTCTCTCTCTCTCTCTCTCTCTCTCTCTCTCTCTCTCTCCTCTCTCCTCAAAGCAAATTTTAGACATCAAAAGTTCCTCTTCCTCAAGACAAATCATAAAAAAAAGAGAAGCCCACTCTCCTTTAGCAAATCCTGACCCACGTTTCCCTCTCCCTTGAAGACTAATTCCATAGGAGCCCTGGCTCATCCACAGGAGGAGAATGCTGCACAGAGACCAAAGAGAATCTGGACTCACAGGCTTCACTCGGTTTCCTTCTCAGCCTCTTATTAAATGATACCTTTTGGTCCAGCTTTCTTCCTGTACAACTGTCCATTCTTGAACATATGTGTACACACAGAGATTTTCCTGTCATCTTCTGGTCCTTATTTGCAGGTTCATATGTTGTCTAAAACTTTAAGTAGGTATGTCATGTTTTTCTCTTGTTAACTGTCTTCTGCCATAAAAATGTCAACCTTGTGCTTGGTGAGGAAGTGCACTGCACTTTTCTTTCCCTACAATACTCATCATCTAGGGTTGGTGTTTAGGAGCAGATTCTGTTTTGGTGGCCAGGTAGGGTCCAGGGTAAGCCCAGACACACAGGCCACCAACACACTACCGGGGAGGGGTCAGTTCCAAGTGAGTTTCATTCTTCATGAAGATGTGGATATACATGAGCGGCAGCTATCAAAGCTGCAAAGTAGAATCTTCAAGGGAGCCTCAACATTTTTTTGATGGCTTGATCTCATTTCACCTCCCCCAAGTCCTGCAGACCATGATATAATTGATCTGAGATACGATCAGGGCACGAGGGTTTTTAAGAGGTTCCTGATTTTATTAAATTCCTGCTGCCCTTGTGACAAATTACTATGAGTTCAGTGGCTTTCCTTGGTGTATGGCTCACTTATTCCAGACTCCAAGTCAGCAAATTAGGCCAAGTATTCCTTCAGCTGATCTCTCCCTGTGTCTCTTCATAATCACACTTCCATATTCAAGGGCTCCTCTCAGCAAACCTCCCCATCTTAAAGTCAGCCAGTTAGCAATCATAATTCTCTCTTTAGCTATAACTCTTCATTGTTGCGTAGCCTTATGTGCCTGGATTCTGGAGATTGGATGCAACACACCTGGGCCATTAGTTTACCTGCTGTGCCGTGTGATTCTCATATGCAGCCTGGCATAAAAACCAAGGCAAAGCATTTCCTGTTGTCACTTAAATTGGACTGACAAAAGGAAGGAAAAATCTCTTTGCTTGCAGGTCTTCTCTGATATGTGCTCGTGAGATTCTGGTTAGATAAAAGGGTACCTTGGGAGCTGAAGAATGAGGTCCCCCCTGTGGGAGGAAAATCCATGAGAAGAGGAGAGCCTTCAAATACCAATTTTTATCTGTGAATTATTCACACACTAAGTTGAACATTTCTTTTTTATCCTTTAAGTTTATGATTCACCTATTTCGACCCCTCAGGCCATTGCCTCCATTGAGATGCCTCATTATCTCTTAAATACCCATGGCCAGAGCTGCAGTGAGCACAGGAACCCTCCATATGACAACTAAGCTTTAAAAGACAAGTCCAAGGTGAAGGTGATACCAGAAGGGTCCTGAATCCTCTTGTTATTAACCCAACCCTTACTGTAATTATAACACAAACATAATTTGAGAAATCATGTCTTTACAAATTCAAAATAGCATGGTGGGACAGTTGACTTTGACAGAGGGATAACTGCATAACAAAAGTGATCAACTATTCAGATCTACATTTTTGTGTGCAAAATAAGTGAACAAAAATGAAAGGGTGGGGGAAAGAAACTTTCAAAATTTCATATACAAGGACAGAAATATCTGAAAGAAGGTGAATTTGTGACATCATAGTCTGAATGTCTTCTTTCTGATTCTCATTTCATATGCAAATATACATTTTTGTAACTCAACCAGTGGGACTAGTGAACATGGATGTCTAAGACAGACATTAGCCATTGTAGTTTGGACCTTGAATGTTCCCCCAGAGCCCGTGCATTAAAGCCTCAGTTCCCAACCTGTGGTCCCATTGGGATGTGGTGGAACCTTCGGCAAGTGGGTCTCAGAAAAAAAGAAGGTCATGGGACACATGCCCTTGAAGGGGAGAGTGGGACCCACTTATCTTCCTGTCTCTTTTTTAACTTCTCAACTACCCTGAGGTCAATAGATGCTCCTCACATAATGTAGAGTGTCTGCACACACTAAGAGCAACAGTGCTGGAAGCATGTAGACTGACACCTCTGAGACTGAGCAAAATAAATATTTCTTCCTTTTAAATTGATTGTGTCAGGCAATTTATCACAGTTACAGAAAAGAGACTAACATAACATCCAAACAAAACAGATTATCACAATACTCTCTAGTTCAAAATTGCCTTCTGTATCAGTCAGTGTTCACTACAGATCCTTTCCTTTATCCAGGTTAATTCACTCCCATACATGACTGTCAGAGTCCTTACTGTTCTCATCAAAAGCCCATATGACAAATTGGTAATTGTCTTTTTATCAGTTTATATCCACACAAATGTTGAGCCACACAAACAGAGATCTCAGGACATTATAACCAAAATGTCCACTGTGTTTAGCATGTAGAGTTTAGTCCATAAAGCTGTGAATGAACAAAGAATATATTTATTTTCCATAGCTACTTGACCTAAGTAACAAAGTAAAACATAATCTTCAGGGTTAGCTTTCCCTTGCATTTTTTTCATTAAACATACCTTCAAGGACTTATTCAGTCCCTGCAGATACAGATGCTGCATTAGTAAGTTCAGATTTTTGCTCTTCAGGGGTTTACTGTCACAGCCACAGAGAAATATGCACATAAACAAGAAGATATAACATCCTTTGGGAAGAGTGTCAGAGGTGAGCATAGCAAGCCTCAGCTGGAAAAGGAAGGCAGCAGTTGTACTTTATAGGAGTATAAATGTGTTTCATCAGAAACTTTCAGAGAAAGGTGTCCGTGATGATGAACTCTGATGCACACTGGGAGGGAGTATGTGATGGGCTGCAGACCGAGGAGCCAGAGTGATCTGGAGGAGGGTAAAGAGTGAATATAGTGAGGAGTACTGGAAGGAGCAGAATGAGGACAGCTGTCCTGAAGCTATTACTAAATTTAAGTGAGCTGGCCCGGGAGGATGTTACATGGAACACCATGTTTAGTGTCAGAAATTATTCACCCCCCACGTGTGAGTATTGTAGATACAAAGCATTCATTATAATGTAGTTCTACTGTGTTACCACTAATTTTTTTTTTTTTTTTTGTAATAGGGATTGAAGGACCTTGCTCTTGCTCTTGGTGGCACCACCTACCTGTGTTCCCAGACTTATGTTACCCCATTTAACTGTGATACTGGACTATTTGGAAATTTGAAAGAGTTTTTAGAACTATATTTGTACCCAGTAAAACATGTACTAAATTTCACCAATAGGGAATCATATTAATATATTTTAAATGTTTCTCTCAAAGTGTGTATTATCCAGATCAACAAATTAGTGTTACTCAGGAACTTGGTGGAAATGAAATTTTTTTGTGTCTCATTCCAGGTTGCAAAATGAAAAACACTGGGTTTGAGCCTGACACTCTTTTCAGCAAATTCTACAGGTGATTTTGCTATACGTTCAAGTTTAAGAATCACTCTTTGAGTGAACAAAAGGGTAGCTGTTGTGATTGGTGGTAGTGGTGGAGGTGATAGATACTGTATCTTTTAAAAAATCCTGTTTAGGTGAATTTGTTTGGATTTTGGACCTCACTACATTTATTATTTTCCTCCTCCATGTTTTACAGGATTCATGACGTTCTCCCTGTTTTCCTTTTACCGTATACTTTCTGTAATTGTTGGACAACTCAGCAATGTGAAATTCTTACAAGATGCTAGGACTAGAGGAAATCTTAGTGTCAGATAGTTCAAGTCAAGTTATTACATTTACTTAGAATTTGTGAAATTATTCTAGTGCGACTCTACAGTTTTGGTAAATGGAGGAAGATTATTTTGATCTAGCTCAGATTTGTTAGGTATTTGTTTTGGTTACGAAGAGAAACTCTTGCATTTTTAAGTTTAATTATCAATTTAGTTGGTAGGTACTTTAATCATCCAGCTGTTATTTAGAGCTACCATTGACTTCTTGCGTTATTAATTAAAGCTTACTTTCAAATACCTGTCATTGTCTCCAAACTTTTGGAGCCGTGAAAAATATGTTTCTTCTATTTTTCTTCTGCTTAGAAGAATTTATCAGAGGTAGCTTTGCATTTTTGTTGTCTACAAATTTTACTGGAAATGCCACCATTAGGGTGGCTAATGAATGTGAAACTGTGTAGTTGGTAGAGATTTGTCTTTCTGAACATATGAAACTTGGAACTCATCTAATACAAAACTGTAGACTGAAACAGGTCTTGGAAAACTTTCCTTTCTCCCAATTAGAACAGCCATTATCATGAAAATAGATAATTCAGTAAACAAGTTGACCAAAAACATGTTTTGAGTGTATACTTCATTCTTTAACCATCTTGATTAATGGAGTTCTGTAGTGCTTCCTACTTCAAAACTATAAAGGCTGGAAGAATTTTAAGAGTTTGACTATTTCAATCACATAATTTTTATTAATACTAGGCTACAAGTGTCCTATTAAGATATTATCTAACATTTATTATAATTTTATGTTTGCAATAGCCTTTAATCATTCCTTTGCAAAGCACATTTTAAAAATACACTAATGCTTTATTGTGTATGTTGGTAGAGAAGGGAACAGAGGGATGAGAGAGTCCAGAGGTCAAATAAATTTGGTTAATTGACTGTAATACAGAACCATCTGGGAGATACCTAGGACACATTAGCATATTAAGGACTTATATATCCAGAAAATTTTCAATACAAATATCTAACATCTTTATGAATGAGAGTTTTAATTTTAAATGTAAATTCTGAAACTACATTTTAAAATATTTTTCTAGAAAGTTTTCTGTGACAGTTAATGACTTCTTCATAGTTATTAGAAGTCATTCAAAATTTAGCCCCAAATGAAGTGTAAGTAGAATGATTTGCTTTTCTTCATTACACAGTACTCCAGAATATTTCGATATATGGTCCTGCCTCTGCCAAAGCACAGGGATGAATTTCAATTTCCCAAGGGCAGTAATTCTATCATAGTGCCATTTAAAATGGAAGAAAAAGTCAAGTCATTTCTTTTGCTAAATAGTAGAAATATTCTCAAGAGTTTCTTTTGTTATAAAAACATGGTGTATAACAATCATTTTAAGACATAATAAAGAGAATGTAACACTATAAGTTGGGAGATTGACAAGGCTGTAACAAAGTACATATGATTTAACAAATGGAATGTTTCCTCTATGTTTAAAGAATTTTACTGATATTTGAAGATACAGCCATTCTTGCTTTCATGCAAGATCAGATTTTTTAAAACTACCTTATGCATTAATAGTATAGTTGAGTTCAGAATTTAATTTATAAAATATAAATAATTCATAATATATAACAACATATTAACATAATATATTAAAATCAATATATTAATATAATGTAATCATATATAATAATGTAATAATTTTATAAATAATTGCTCTCATGCTTTGTGTTAGAACTTCCTAATCCCCATAGTAATCCTTTGAGGTCAGGTTCTTTATCCTACTTTATAATTATTGAAGTCAAAGAGACATTACAGATAAAAAATATATTCCACATTTATTATCACTAGTAGTGTTTTTGTATTATCATTTGTTTTCTATGTACATAAATATGTATATACACACACACACACACACATATATATATATATATATATATTCATGCTTATTTTTTCTGCTGTTAAAATGTTTAGGGAAAGAAAAAAACTGAGTATAAAGAGTTGAACTTTCTTTAAATATTTCCACTATGTCCAATGAGAGTTCATTATATACATTTTTTCTAGCTTTGAATGTAGTGAAATTATGTTGAGAGATTTAAATTGTTCAACTATGGGCAATTATTATCATGGCTGGGAGCATTTGTTATACATCCTGACTTGGTTTTCAGAGAGCTGATTATTAAACATATAAAACCTATTATCAAAGTAATGAGGGGAAAGAATATGATTTGGAAAGAAAAAGAAAGAACATGTGTATAGAGGGTGGATAGGGATATTGTATAGAGGGTGGATAGGGATATGGGTGAAAATGAGAATTAGTTCATGTCATATACTGGTACAAATTCCCCAATGTTGAGTGTGAATGTGAGCTGTATATAAAATGTTCAAATAAAGAATTCAGTTTAAAAAAACTATTATCTTTCTTCACATCATCACATAACTTTTGATAGCCAGACTTTATTTTCTTCTCATATGTATGGGAGTTAATTGTAGTAATATGTGCTCAGAAAGGGAATAAAGAAATAAATTTTAACATTTTTGGAGAGGAAAATTCCCTTGACAGAAAAGGATTATAAAAAATAAATGATATTACATAGAATGTTCATAACTTCTTGTGAAACTTAAATTTACTCAGATTTAAGATAAATCCTGTGCAAAGTAATCCCAGGTAAATATATCAATGCTAGCTTTCAGTTACACTGTCATGACAGTGAGTACAAAGTTAATATGATTTGAAGTGTTCTGAACATACTCTAAAGTTACACTGAGATATGTCCTGAACACTATTCTTATCCCATCATGGAAGTCATTTAGAGAAAATATTTTCCATATCTACAGATAGAGTTGAAATAATAACAACTAACCAGAATAGGGAAAATACATGCATCCTTCAGCAAAAAATAGTGTTAGCATAACTGATCTCCCTGGTCAAAGCAGACGTGGAAAGAGCAAAAGCACAACAAAAATAAACCTTTAGAAGGTCAAGTTCAGAGAATGAGGCTGCTTTAAATAATTTTGCAATTTATCATATTCTTAAAGAAAACAAATCTAGTAAATTGAAACTACTTGGTGTATTTTAGAAATTATTTCATATAAAGTGAAAGAAATTTGAACAGAATCCAAATTTCACCAATTTTATGGATTATCATATATGTATGTTCATAAATCTGTGCAAATTGTACAAAATATGCAAATTTTATATAAACTTGTTTTAACAAATTATGTTAGTTTCATAAGATAAAGTCTCTAACATTTCATTTCAAGATAAGGTATTCTTTAGTTATTCAAGCAATGACAGAAAATACAGCTACAGAGGGGAAGTCTGAAAATCCTTAATATGTGAGTGTGGAACTTTACTGTGTATGATTATGACTCTTAATGAGTGTCACTGACAAATATTTATTGAACATTTAATAGATGCGTACCACTGTGCTGGGTACTAAGTTTATGTTAGAGCATAAAAGAGACAAAAGAAGGAGCAAACTCTATGTAATTTTTGGTTCTTCATTGTAATTTCACACAAAAATCTTACAATAATTCACTGTTATCCTTTTGTAGAGTTCCAGTCTGAAGTCCAGAGAACTATGCAGTCTGTTCAAGCAGACACAGCTAGTACGTTACAGCAACTATGACTGCAACCTACTGTTCTCTCTCTCACCATTGTCATTAGTATTAAAGAATTCAAAATACTTATATACATCACCTTATTTCAGTGCTCAAAGCTTCCTAGGGTGGTGGATATTCATCACATATTGCAGATGAAAGAATGGAATCTCATGGACTTACACTCAATGAATTGCCATAGAAGGATGATGGCTGAATTTGTATTTTATTCTGCTTTCCCTTAGGCCACAGGGTAGTTATTCTCAAAGTTCTGCTGAATGGATTGTTTCAGCCTTGGAATATGGTGGGCAACTCTCTGTATGTCTGTTAGCAAATCATCCATGATCACAAATATAAGAAAAACAAAACATTTGTAAGTTTCTAACCAAAACTGGTCTATTTTTAAAGTAAAATATTTTTAACACAAACTTTCTCTACTTCAATAACACTGTTATTTGTCTCTGAAACATCGATCCATTATATTCATCTACAAAACCCCTTAATGAGAAGCAAATTAAGTTGTCTGAAAATACATTCAATAAGCTATGTTTTTTCATGGACCAGTGACAGAGAGATTGGAAAGTGACTGTGCCAGGCTTTTGGCTGAGAAGAGCTAATGGCATTCAGTCTTGTGAAATGGATATTAATGATTCTACAGTGTTTAACTTGGTTTGCTCTTGATAGATTTTTCCCTTCTGAATTAACGTCTGTCTTCTCTTGATTAACTTGGAGTGATTGTACCGTGAGTCACTTAATTACATTTCTTTCTTAAGTAAAAAATCATTCATTATGATGAAAGCAGTCATTTTGATTTCTCACCAAAGTAATTCCTTAGTATCTCAAATATAGATCTTGCAAACTTAGTAGAGAAAGTTATTTACCTGGAAAGAGTGAACTAAAGTTCAAAAGCCTCATCGTAGAATTGACTTGGCAAAGTTGTCTGAGGTCCATGTGCTGGTGTTTCAAACCAGAAACTTGGCCAGATAGGTACCAAGTAGAAAAAGAATGTCCGATCAGTTATTTGTCCTATGATATGACTATGGAAGTGAAAGTCTTTCAGACTACTTCATCGTTGTTCTCAGGAGAGAGGTAGTAAGACTTCGTGGGCGGGGGGGGGGCTTGTATTAGTACATGTTCGCAATACACAGTCTCTATAGGAGATTGCTACATGTACAAAACACATTTGATATCCCTATTTCCTCTTCCCTCCACCTCATTGTATTTTCCCAGCATCAGATCCATTTATTTATCTTGTAAGGACTTATAAAGTAATTTATATACAGATTGAAAAATGACTAATAGGCTATATGTATAAAGCATATAATAAAGGGAAATAAAAGATAAGAAAAATGAAAACGGAAAATATTTATTTGAATCGAATTCAGAGAATGTTTGTAAAAGTGTATTTAATTTAGTTAAGTGTTGTTGTCTTTGTGAAGTGTAATGGGGTTCCCGGTCAGGCAGGGTGAGGCGCAGAGTCTGAAGAAGGTTTCTAGAATGCTTCTGCTTTTATTGAGCGGTGCACAGTCTTATATAGGGAGGTATAGGGGCATATAGATGGACAGGGCAAGGCCATGTAGATGTCCATATAGATGGACAGGGCAAGGCCATATATAATTTCTCTTAAGATTGGCCTTGTAGAGCCTGAAGTTGTCATGGCGATAACTAGAGGTGGGACCTGGGGAAGTCCGTCGGCCAGGAGCAAGGCTCAATGCACAGGAGTGAGTGTACTCAAGCTCCTAAAAGTTTTCCTGGGCATGTTGGAAGATAAATCTCAATCAGCACACTCTAGGAAATATGCATGCAGTGCACTTTCCTAGTCATGCTTGGACCTCTCCTGTAAAGTAGCTGCTATGAACATGGATGCACATATGTCACTATGATATGATTCTTTTAATTCTTTTGTGTGTATTCCTAGCTGTGCAATATAAGGGTCAAGTGGGACCTCTAATCCTAGTTTTGCACTTTCTATAGGTTATCTCTTCATTTTGTGTTTACTTTGTGATGAGAAGCTTTTTAATTTGAAATAATCTTATTTGTTGATTCCTGTTATTATTTCTTGAGCAACTGTGTTTTTGCTCAGAAAGTTTTGTATACACTTATGTCTTTAAGAATTTTACTATTAGTCTTCCAGAACATTGAGTGTTTCTGTTCTAATGCTTAGTTGATTGATTTTTGATTTTTAGTTGAGTGTATGATGAGAGATACAAATCCAGGTTCAACCTTCCATATGTGGAAAGCCAATTTTCCCAATACCATTTGTTAAAGAGGCATCTTTCTTCAAGTAAAGAGATTTAGGCCTTTAAAAAAAGTAATATAGCTGAGTGTGCCTAAT
Organism: Thryonomys swinderianus; assembly: GCA_004025085.1. NCBI lineage: Eukaryota > Metazoa > Chordata > Mammalia > Rodentia > Thryonomyidae > Thryonomys > Thryonomys swinderianus. The sequence continues at coordinate 23,491 of PVIC010002144.1, forward strand.
GTTTCTGTATCCTCTGTTCTGTTCTACAGTCCATTTTTTCCCAATGCCATGTTGTTTTTATCACTTAACTTTGTAGCATAACAATCTGAACTTAAAGTCTGGGATTGTTATGCCCCTGTGTTGGCTTTGGTGCACAGAAATGCTTTTGTTCTTTTAGGTCTCTTCTGGTCTCATATGAGTTTCATATAACTTCCTCCAGTTCAGTAAGGAGGCCATTGGGATTTTCATCAGGACTGCATTATTTCTATATAACAGTTTTGGATGTGTAGCCATTTGGACTCTATTGGTTCTGCCTATCCAGAAATAGAGGGCATCTCTTCATGTTCTCATATCTTTTTCAATCTCCCTTTTCAGAGCACAATAGTTTTCATTGTAAAACTGTTTTAAAAAGAATATTAGGGCCGGAGGGTTAGCTCAGTGGTTCCGGCACCTGCCTTGCAAGTGCAAGGACCTGAGTTCGATCCCCGGTTACCACATATAATGCTGGGTGTGGTGGCTCACGCCTGTAATCCCAGCACTCGGGAGGCAGAGACAGGAGGATTGCTGAGTTCGCGGCGGCTTACCTGGGCACCATAGTGAGCTCAGGGCCAGCCTGAACTACAAAGTGAGACCCTGTCTCCAAAAAAAGGAAAAAAAAAAAAAAAAAAAAAGAATATTAGACTCAAATGTATAAAGATTCATTATACCAATTGAGCCTGTGATTGAGCTTTTAAAAAGATAAATGTCTGTTCTTCAGATTTAAAATGTTTAGAAGAAACATGATCTTTAAAACAGTATATCATTAAATGTGCAGTATTAATGTATTTTTTCTGAATAAGAGTTCTTTAGTTATGAACTGGGGATATCCCCTTACTTCTTGCAAAAACCACTGTATTTGGAGCAATTGGAACATTTAAAGACATTCCTGGCTTCATCATTCCTTTGATAGTACATAATATCAGTAAACAATAAATTCCTTCTTTCAGATTGCAAGCTCATTAGATAATTCATAGGAATTATATTTGGCTTTTCAAATTGTAGCTGTTCTTATAAAAATTTAGTTTTGTAGGATTTTAAAGAAATGAATGCAGATTTTCTAAATGCTTTCAAAAGCAGGGCTACCCAATGACTTAGCACTTCTCATTTAAGTCAACACGTATAGAATCCCATCTCACATCTGCTATTGCAAGTAGATAAGTGGGCATATTACCTGGGTATGCTAAATTTGAAATTTTTGATATGTACAGTGTGTCTAGAAATGACATCTAACTCGTATTACTTTTGAATTTAATGTAATGACACATTTCAATCCAGTGTAATGGATAATGTAACATTCTTTAAGGACCTACTATCACCCCTGCTTAATGTTTTACATAATACAAAATAATTCTGTCTTGGTATGATACCAGTTTATTTGTGTGGAGAAGGCGTTTCCATATATTTTGGTAAGTTTAACCATCAGAGTGGTATAAAAGCTAATCCAGCATTAACACCCATCAGTTCAGTTCAGTTGCTGAAGACACTGGCTTTTGCAACTCTTGGTATAGAAAGCCTATAGACTGCATCTCTCTCTTTCCACCAGTTGTGTCCATCAAGTTTACATCAAATTATCACTATCTATATCCCATGGGAATATAAAGTTACATTTTTATTCCTTAGATGCATAAATATTTCTGGCATTGAGTCCAGTACAATGCATATGTTATCTCTTTTGATTATAACCAAACTGAAAAGTATGCCCAGGTAAAATTTCCACATTTAGAAAGTAAATTTAAAGAAATTTTAAGAAATTGCCCAAGGTCAAGCTTATAGATGAAAGCTAGTATTCAAACTCAAGGCTCTTAATTCAGGTTTTGTTCAGTTTAGCTTTGGATTGTGCATTTGAAACTATTCTTTAAATGTATGAGTTGAGAAATACATCTCTTTGGGAAAATGTTTGGATAAATGTTGACTATATATTTGGAAGGTAAGATACCACATTTTGTTTCTTCTATGTACTTTTAAAAACATTTTTCTCATGAGTTATATAAACACATTTACAAAATAGTACTTCTTAATCAAGTAGCTCATAGTTAAAATTTTTTTAACCTAATTTCAAATGAGCCATGGGAGCTGAAAGAAGTTATTCATTCAACTGAAGTGGGTTTTCATCCTTACTGATTTGGACCTGTAACTATTGTTCATGCACATAGAGTTCTGTTTTTAGAAAGAGTGAGTCATAAAAACAATGTGACTTGTCTGTCCTTGTGGTCTGAAAATAAATGTGGAGGGGCAATAGGAAACCTTGAAGAAAACACTTGTTTTGTCTGCATACTCTGAAAGCTCTCTTGGCAGACAGTAACTGTAGTTTCTTTTTCCCAATTAACTTATACACCCGAAGGATCTTCTGGCCCAAAGAATTGTGGGCTGTGTGAAAACAGATGGCAAAAATCTGTCTCTCTCTTTCAGTACTTTTTTTCCTTCCTGACAGCAAAGACTGTGAGATGTCTCCAACACCCTCCTTCTGAGGAACTGCCCATGTCCAAATTTAGCCTATTGAAGAGCACTGAAAAGGGAAAGGAATTTAGAGAAAGGAAACCAAGGTTTGAATCCTGGGTTTATCACATATTAATTAAACCTTTGGTTAGAGGTTATAACCCTTCTATACATTAAATGCTCCATCATCATCATGCTATTTATTTAACGTGTTGTGTGCTAGTTATGTTTTGTATAGTTGTAATGTATGAGTGATCAAAATAGTGCTAATGATGTCTTGAAGCTTTCTTCCTAGTGGAATAGGAAAGCCTGTGTTATAGAGTCACACTGAGAAAGCCGTATCTCTTGTAAGAGTATCCCGTCCTCTGGAGGATACACTCCTATCATGGAATTCATGGGACAGTCATTTGGGAAAGAGGCCCAGGAAATATTTAGCTCAGACTGCAAGAAAATGAAAATCAAGTAGATGGACAAGACTAAGCATGTGAAAGAGATTATTTCCCATGAAAATAAAAGGATCTTGAGATTTCCTGTGGGAAGAGAGAGCATGACTTATTGGAAAATCTGCAGAAATTGAGAACTGACAGAGCTGTGAGAACAGAGCCCAAGATGGACAGGTGAGAAGGGACAGTCACATCCCACAGGTGCTTGTGTCCTCACGCACATATGTGTACTCATTTCCGTTGGATGCGCTCTGTTCATATCCTCACACAGGCTGAGGCCATTGGAGCTCATGTACAGTGATTAAGCACCTTTTTACTCCTGTGATGGATGAGAAGACAGACTGACAAGACATAGCCTCTGGAGCTAAGAAGCCTGGACTGAAGAAGCTATTTGGAGAACAATGGGGAATGACTATCCAGACAAGTTAAATGGACCTGTGACAGTTATGTAAATAATAATAAGAAAAATAAGACTAATAAGAATAGTAATATTGAAAGAAAACAGTTTTCTGATGGTTATTTTTAACTTGTTGAATTTTACTTTATCAAGGTAGCATAGCATATCTAATCTGATTGTTATACATGGTTGTCAGACAAGACAGGGTTTTACAGGCCACACTAATGATTTCAGTTGTTCTTCTGACACCAGTGGGAAAGCTCTGGAGTGTCTTTAAAAACAGATTTTCAGATTCTTTTCTTTTAGGAAAAAAATCATCCTATCCTAGATACTTGAAAAATAAAGTCAATAATGAGGTTAGTAGAATAATAATAAGCACAAACTAAGAGTCATAGATGTGTTTAGCATTCCCACAGGAATATTATAGAAATCAAGTGTGAAAAATTAAATCTAGCAATTTCCAAAATTTAAGCCACAATGTATTTTCACCCTTTGGTGTGACTCTGTTCTCCCAGTAGCTTTTTTCCCCTTTTGTTCTAGAAACTAGTATGTTTGATGAATTTTCTGTCTTTTGTGTGGTTGTGATCCATAGACTAAAAAGTAATTCTGTGAAATTGCTTGGGTCATTCTGCCCTCTGGTCAATAGCAATTTGGTATATATGGATTTGAGAGTAGAAAATTGCTTAATGGGAAAGTCCTTAGATGTTTCAGAATCAAATCTGTAATCTGCACCCTTGTTTAGATGCCAATATGTGTTAGCTCAACTCAATCAAAAATAGGATATTTGACTTTCTTTTGCTAATCACCAGAAATTTGGATTGCAAAACAAAATTATGGTCAGGATGATTATATAGTAAAGTCTCAGAAAAGAGATTTTCATACGGTTCTGAAGAAGGTAGTGCAAAGTAAACAGTGTGGAGGGAGGATCTTAATTCTGCGGTCTGATAAGATAATAAAATTGGCAGATTATTTGCAGAGTGTACAAAGCATAGTATATTTCAGGTGCTCTGTAAGGAAATATGCATACCAAGAGAATATACACCCTCTGCTCTTCTGTCTGGGTTCAAAATATCATTAGATTAGATTATTTTAATTATCCTCTTTGGCCAAATTTGTTTTTATCAAAGAGAAATTTGTTTTTATCTTGTTTATTGAGAACCTACTAGCAGGGCAAGCAGACAGACAAGACTAAGGTGTTTTCACACATTAATCTGAATTTTTATGGTTTTAATTTTATTTTTAGATTAATAACACAAATTTGCCTTATATGTTAGTCACTACAGTAAGCTTATATACATTATTTCATCAGCCCCTTGAAATCACATGGAAAAGGAACTATTAAATATATTCTACTGGAGAGGAAGTTAAGGCTACAAAAGATGTCTGGATGTTCCCCAATTTGCATTGTAAATGGTAGCTGATGTATATCCCACACACATGTCATTTTTCCTGTTCACATATGCAACATATTTCTGAAATTATCTCCTCTACAGTAGTATGACTTAATCACATGACTTTTAGATGTACATCTAAAAGCTTCAGTGAAGCCCTAATTAGGCAGAATTGAATAGATGCTTTGGAAAATAACTTTAATGGTCAAGTTTAGGTACAAGGTACATAGAACAAGTATTTTTTTATTACTACTTTCTTGAACTATCATGTGTTTATATGTTTTTATCAACTTCCAAAAATAGACATGCTATATAGAATCTTCTAAGCGTATTTGACCAGAGAAATGTTTGTTTATAGGGCATGCTAAAGGAATTTCTTCAGAATGCACATTTGGGATTATTTGAGCAGACTCTTGGCTTCCTAACATGTGACTTGATTTTGGGAGCCTTGTACTGAAAGTGTCAAAGGCCAGAGGCATACTGCTGATTGCATTTGGGGAGAAGAGAGGTCTTTTTTTTATTTTCTCCTTGGTCTATGATAATTATGGTTTAGCATCTTGTTTATATGTAGGAATGTCTTAAAACTTAAACATTCCCTTTGTATCAGTCAGGTGGTAGAATTGAAGCAATGGACAATCACCTGCAGCTTATTGACAATGAAACAAAAGCCAGATAGATTTTTGAGGAGCTGACAATGTTACAATAGAAGATGAGGAAAAAGAATTTGGGACTGTGTCTCCAGATTCAGTGAAGAACCTGATGGCAGTATTTTTACTGTGTCCTGGTCCCACAATACTGTCACATTGGTCCTGTGGCTTGGCGTGTTCCCTGGATGTCCTTGAAGTAGGAGCTCAGTATGGCTTCACAGAATAGAACAGAGGCCCAGAGAATCCATGAGCTCATCCACCTTCCCATCAGCAGTCAGCTGTTCTGTGATTCCTTTACCTGGACCACCCCATCCAGACTTCTACCCGCATGTCCCTATATGTCTGTGGTTTCGTGTCAGTCTTTACATGGTGAACAAACTCACAGACGGTGAATTCCTGCAGAGAGGATGGGTCATCTGTTCATCCCATGGCCCCATGCCTAGCCTGGTGCCGGCCCATTTCCAGTCCGGGAAGCAGACCTCAGGAGAGGCAGGACTGGCTGGGAGGAAGGGGCTGAGTCATCAGGTACCTTTTCTGAAGTCTGCATGGGCCAGAATGAGGAGCCCAAAGAAGAGGCTTAGATGGGAAAAGGAACACAGAGTGATGTGGAGGTCACAGGATGTGAAAGTTGCAAAGAACCAAAAGTGTGTCTGTGAGTCAGGGGAGGGGCCGGCTGAGGGGCCGAGATGTGTTTTCCAGACATAGCTGAAGCTGTGTGCCTGCTGGACAGTGGAGATGAGGAAACCTTACAGCTGGTAAGACAGGCTCAGAGGAGCAGACCTGCGGCCTAGAGGAAGAAATGAGAGTGGAAGCCCTTCTGTCAGGAACGCTGGCAGCAATGGGCAAAACAGACTGCTGTGAGAATCCCCAAGGCCAATGAGACCAGCTCAGGGGTTTGCGAGAAGCAATGGTAGCTCTGGCAGACAGTAAAAAATCCTAAATTAACTTCAGTATCTGATGAAAGGAGTGGACAGTGATGGATAAGACCAGCATTACCCAAGGGAACTTTCTGCAAAGGAGGAAATGATCTGTCTAATGTGTTGCCCTACCAGAGAACTATGAGCCATGAAATGTGGCTAGTGTTTCATTTTAACTACTTAAAGCAAATTGACCTGCATATCAAGTGCCTATCACGTCCCTGTCACCTTCCTATCACGTGCCTGTCATGTGCCTCGCTTTCCTATCATGTGTCTATCTAGTACTACCAGGTACATAATGCAGGAGATAAGGAGCTGTATCAGTGCTGCAGTGACAGGCACGGGAATCCCAGATGAGAGCTTCAACCCACACACTGAGTAAATAAAGCCACAGCCATGAAACAGTTGGCTCTGGCTGAAGTCCAGGCTCACCTGAGCTCGGAACATTTCCACTCAGGCTCTTGCTGACAGTTTGTCTCTTCCCATCCTGAAGCATCTTCACTGGCCTCTGTCTGCACTCACTGGCTCCTTAGAATCACATCTGAACACCCAGTGACTGTCGAGGGATAAAGAAATAACTATTATTAAATTGGTCCTGGAGTAAGAGTGTGGATGAATTAGTATCACTTCATTTGCTTTTCATTGTCTTTGTCTAACTGCGTATAGTTTTATCTTCCTTGACAATAACAATTGGCTTTTATGTGCTCTTTATGTATTAGGAGCTGACTTTTATGTGAGTAATTTCAAACTTAAGCCATATAATGTATGTGTCAGGTTTAGTATCTTTGCTACACAGTTAAGAAAACATGCATAGTGAATTTAAGTGAAATAATTCAGGTCATGGACTAGGACACTCAGGAAGCAAGACTTGTTGGTCCTCTATTACATCAGTCAATCTGTACTATTCCACTCTAATAATAAGCTATTATTTTTTGAGTAAATCCACTTGTCCAGCTCCCTAGATGTTGTAGCATCTGTAGGGTGAGAAGTTAAGAGTGGAAGCAAATGATAAGGAAAATTGATGGATAACAAGTACAACATGCAGTTCGCTGAGAGATCTTCCTACCTTCACTACTGAATATTTTTTATTTATACTTAATAACTCAAGGTGGATATCACAACTTCTACTTCCAGTAGTTGGTTCTCTTCTCTGTACTTCCATTGACTATAGGATTTGCCAGAATTAATTTTTATTTACTATATATTAACTTACATTTTAACTTCAACTATCAGCTTCTTGAGAAACAAGGGCCATTTCTCATCTCTTCCGTAGGTAGCACATGGCATGATTGCTCAGTTGTTGGGTGCACAGGGATAGTAAAATTTGGCTTCATGATATTGGGGATATGTCTTCATTTCAGTAAGACAATACTGGTAACCTATTGTCTGATGGGACCATTAATGTTCACTCCACCTAACATAACTACTTTCATCAAATTTTGAATGTTGAAATAGGTTCTAATATTATTTTCCTTTATACAATCAATCTAATGTATGGTATTATTAGGCCTTTCAGAATATAAGTATCTAGGCCTGCAACTTCTGCCATAATATATTCCTTCATGACCTACACATTTTTATATTATGTATTCAGTGAACCAGCTTGATGGTTTAATGAGAATTTGGACTACACCCCAGAATCAGTCTTTTTTTCTGATCTGTGCCAGTATGTTCCTAAATAGCAGCATTATGAAACATCAGGTTTCTTAACACAGTTAATTCCATCTCAATAATATTAATGACAAATAAAACTGAACTGAAAAGTTTGCCCTATTGTTACTGATTATCCTTTTGCAAACTGTGTCTGGATATAATATTAGGTTTTAACTTGGTCCTGAGTAAATATAAGGTTAAATTATCAAATGATATTATTTTAATGCTCAATATTCTTCAAGAAATGGACACATTGGTTATAACTCAGTGGTCTTCTACCTCATTGAGAAATGCTGTCTCCAAAATTTTCTTTGTTGGAGATTCTGGCAAGAGCTCTTGCTTTTCTCAAGGGGAACTGATTATGTGTGAACCAGACATGATGAGGTTCTCTCTACTCAGTTTGGAAGAATATCCATGGTGATTCCACAGCAGTCAATCTAAACAGTACATGTGGTTATTGGTATGAGTTGCAAGCCCTCTTCCTTTCATGAAAACCAGGACTCATCAGTGCTTAAGCGGAGTTTGAGTTTAATGTGAACCTTTTCTGTAGCAGCTGCTCCTGGAAGTGATACGGTAACACAAAATCCATCTCTCAATCCTGTGAATGAGAACTGTATATATGACTCAAGGACATATTTCTGTGTGAACCTGATAAAACTGTTATGATTGTGCCAGGATTGGGATACATTCCTTTGATATTTGAATGTTCTTTGGTATTTTTGCAACAATAAAGGCATGTTTATTATGATGATATACTACATTTATTTTGAACATTTACATGATAACCCATGTAAATAAGTTAGAGGTATATTAATGTTCTGCAACTAGGCTTACTAGGCCGTTCCTACTTTCTTGGCTCACTTTCTCCAAAGTATGCCTCCTGTATGTAATACTTTTAATTTGAAAGCATTGAAGAGAATAACTATTGTGTTTCATGTCATATAACTACTAAGAAATGATTCTTTTTCTTCCATCTCCTAGAGAGGGGGAAGGCAGATAAAAATGTATTACTTTTCTGAAAAGCTCATGTATAATGTGTATAAAACAAAATTACTACATTGAATGGAAAACTCACTAAAAAAACTTTTGTATGTTGATGGGAATATAATTACAAGATAGATTGTATTAAATTAATCTCAGGTGTTCATTTTAGTAATTTTTGTAGCAACAATATTAAAATATTAGAATAATACTGAATTGGAATTTCACATACAGATAGCTTGGAATAATATAATATCCTCCATAATTTAATACAGGAAAAGGTTCTCCTTGGTTTCTAACTGTTGAACAAGAGACAGATTAAAGAAATGAAATAATCACTGAGGTTCCTGAATTGCATTTAGTCATTTTTGATTGATTGGTTTACTTAGGACCAGAAGCAGATCATAATGTAATATTAATCAGTTGTGAATATATTCAGGTGTGGATGGTGATGCCCATGTGTAATCTCAGAATTTAGACTGAGGCAGAAGGGACTCTATGAGTTCGAGGCCAGCCTGAACTACAACAGCAAGACCTTATCTCAGAACAAACTAACCAAAATTGTGAATATATTGATTACATGCCAGTTAGGGAAATAAAATCTCTTGGAATAAGAGGTTAGATTTAAACATTAAGTATTTCCAAAGGGGACTGTGATGATATAAAGATGTCTTAAAGGTCAATTTTGGAGAACTAATGAGTGACTTCTGAACTGTCCTAACTAACCCCATGACATGTATATCCTGTGTCTACTAAAGTGCAGGGCCAACTGCTGGCACCTATCACCTGGAACATAACTGACACCTCCAGCTAAAGCACCCCTTTGGACCTCCAGTAGCACATTCTCATTTCCATGACTCTGTATTTCATGTTTTTCTATTTCATGAGAATATTTTTTAGTTAAAAAGTACTATGCGACTCTTGCAGCAGAAATTATGAGTAGTGATAATACAGTGTTTACATACTGCATATGCAGGCATACACCTTATTTTATATAAATTCCTATTGCTTGTGGTTTAACTCATTGTTAGTCTGTCTTTATTGCTGAAATAAAATAAGATGTGAGTATCTTAAAAACAAAAGTATTACATTGAATGAAAAACTCACTAAAAATCTTTTGTATGTTGATGGAAATATAATGACAGATTGTATTAATCTCAGGTATTCACTTTAGTAATTTTTGTAGCAACAATATTAAAATAAAAATGTCTTAATTTTACTTTTCAACCATGAGAAAATTAAGCAAATCTATTTGGAAATTTATCTTTCCCTTGGTGAACTGAAATGCCATTTTAATATTAATTTAGGTCTCTTACTTACCTGATTCCAAATATTCTGTTGTATTTCATTAATCAACCTTTCTATTTTTGTTCTGTATCACACTATTTCCATTATACTCTCAGGCCCAGTTAATAATGAACAAATTCCTTTATATGTTACAAATAACATTTTGAATTTCTCTCTAAATCTAGATCTTTATCTAGTTGATGCCGGAGGTTGCAGAGGGATGTGATAAAGGACCTGTAAATTCACACCTGCTGTAACACCTACCGGAGTGATCTCACTTCACAGCAGAATTTCACCTACTGCATTCTAAATACATGCAGATTGCTTTTTAATAGCACGCAGGCCTTTTAAGCCTTTGCAAAAAGCTTCTTTTATCTACTGCTTGCAGAGAACAAAAGTAGGAAGAGTTGTACAATCCTGTTCTCATCTTCATCTGATATCTGTTAATTCAGTGTGAAACACAGTGGCTCTGTGGTACAGGGAGTGACTTGGGTAGCAGCTGACTTTCTTCTCACCCACTTCCCTGCATGCCCTTGGTTAAACGTCCCAGCCTCTGTGGGGCTCATTTGTTAGAACAGTGGGGTGTGAACAGTTCTTACTTTGTAGAAATATGACACTCCAAAAAACTCATGATGATGATGATGATGATGATGATGATGATGATGCGTCCTTAGGTGAGGAAAATGTAGTTTATAAGTGAGCAAGTGGTCTCCTGAAGGTGGAAGTTGGAATTGGTAGTGCTGGGCTCATGTTAGAAGGAATCAGATAGCAATCAGTAGAAAGACTATATTAAGGTTGTGTTTTTCAAGTGTTCCATGTATTTTCGGCTCTAAGAAAATTCAGTGTATAATTTACTTCTAAGAGTGTAATTTTAATGTATTTATTTTGTTTCTGTCAGGATATTATAAAAGAAAAAACTTGTGGTGAGTTGATGTTGGCAGGAAGGAGAACATAACGCTAAAGCAGGTAAAGCCACTTGGCCTGCAGTTTACAAAAGCAATAACAGGTATTTCTGATGCATTTAAAATATGCTCCCTTTTGACCTAAACCTTTACATTCTGAATCCTTTATAAAAAATTTCCCAAAACTTCTGATCTTAGGTCGATAGAGAAGGGGAGGAAAAGTGGAATGCCTCCTGCATGTCTCTTTGCCTAGGTGAGTCAGGCTGGAAGAGGGTTCGGGGTGACTTTCTGTTCCTGGATGGGGGTGCTCTATTGATAGAAGCTGGTACTTGGCCTCTGTGCTCCACTTTGTCAAGCAGTCTTCAAATCCCAATCCCCTGAGCCTTGGGATGGTACAAAACGCAGTTGAGCTGCATGCTGTCCTTGTGGCGTGAGAAATCAACCTTTGGCCAAAAGTGCAGCCTTCAAACTCGCAGCTGGCCACACCTCTTCCTCTGCGGAACAGCTGTCAGCTCTGATTAGCTTTCCCGACTCTCAGATTCGTTGCCTTTGTGAACTGTTCCGTCCCCTCAGCTCTCCTTGCACAGCAGTCGTTGGCTCCCTTTACTGTCTGATGAGCTGTCACAGCTGGCTGAACAAACAGTTGCCCAATCAGCTCCCGCCTCCCCAGACCCTGACTGACCTTGTTCCTCTGTGCCTTTCCCACCCCTCGGATTCTCCTGCAATTAAATCTCCTGCCTGGCCCTCAGATCCCACTGTTCCTCTAATCAGCATGGTAGACAGTTTGATTTGCTGCTTCTTCCTCTCAACCTGCCGCCCTTCCTGCTGCTACCAGCTGTACTCAGGGCCTGCAAGTAACTTGCCAGGATTTCTCCTGACCCTCCATCAGTGCCACTGGCTAATGGACTTAATTTTCCTCAGTAAATATCTCTGACCTCCTGTTGTCTCCCTGCACCATAGTTCTTTGATCAGCTTCTGGAAGATTTCTCCTTCTGTCTCCTACTTGATTCTCTTGCTGTTAATTGAATCATTATGTAATCCAGTGGCAGATACTTTCCTGTGTCTTTGAGGCTGGGCTTACCTGCATGGCTGTCTCTGGTAAGTGACAGCATTCAGTGCTGTCCAAACGTTCACTCTACACTGACCTTTGTGTCTAGAGCTGCTGTTGCCATCTGACCTTTCCTGTCTAGTGAACTGTATGGGGGATTCTCATTCTCTCTGGAACAACCTGACTTACAGTCTTCCACAAATATTCTTTCAAGTATTTCTTTAGCATCGTCTTTCCCGTGGACTTCCCTGAGTCTTGCAGCTCTTCTTGACTATGTAGGCACAGGCCTAAAATGAGAGACCATTTGTATTCGAAACCATATGTCCCCCATTTACTCATGTGCCCTTGAGAAAGATGCTTAACCCCCTCCCAGGTGCAATTTCTATATTTCTAAAACAATTTCAGAATCTGTGAACTCTAAGTTTATGAAAGCCGACTCTGGACAGGCACTAAATTTAGAGGTCAGTTATGCATCTGTGAACCAAACATTCAAGCTTCCTGAATCAGGAGGGTTTATATTTCAAAAATAGGAGACATAAACTTGTAAGCAAATAAACAAGAGAAACTTTTTAAAAACTTTAAATGCAAGAAATAACAGAGTAATGCACTGGGAAAGTACTGAGGGTACAAGGAGCTAATTTGGAGCAGCCAGAATTTAAGCTGGTACTGGAAGGAAAAGGGAGAAGCAGCCCCGTGATGCTGTAAGGGAAGAATACAACAGGCAGGTGAAACAAGCGCAAGGTCCCACAGGATTTAGTGTGTCAGAGGATGCACAGAGGGCTGGCTTGCAGAGTGCAGGAAGCAACAAGCTCTGAGGTCAGGTCATGATATTAGGCAGGAGCAAGGTTGTTTGAGACCGGAAATGGTACAGTGAAGATGTTTGTTTTTTTTCTAACTGGAATGGAGAGGGATTGAATGTTTGGTTAAAATCAGCATAAGAGAAATACTTTTTGAGAGCCAATTTCTTTTGTTTGTTTTTAAAGTAGATTTTTTTTTAATTGCGAGCATTGTTAGTGGAAACATGCTGCAAACACTGTCCACAAACTCTCTGAGGAAAACCATATCCACATGCTCTCTTAAGAACCCTGTCTCAGTGGAAGCGATGGGTAACCTCTGCAAATTGATATTCTGGCCTCAGCTAGGCAGGTCTTGGGCAGCCTGACTGGCTGATACCCCAGAGCAGATATTCCTATCTCTAGAAAGTCTTGTGACGTTCAAAAGATTTAATATCTGTGTGATCTGGTAAAATCACTGCTACCTAAGGATGCTCATTGGACACTCACACTGAGGCCAGCATGATAGAAATGGATATTTTAAGGAATTTAATTTTAATGAAAATGAATTTTTTTAGATTTAAATATATTAATGGAATTTCAACAGTCTAATTTGATCATTTAAAATTCTTAATAAAAATTTAGGATTATTTTTACATGAAGTTAATTTAATAATTTAAATATTAATCACCTGCTGTGATACAAATAAGCAGAGCTAAAGAGTGAAGGATCGCCTTAACTGGGATGTTATTCAAAATGTTTCTCTTGCTCTTCAGAGGGTCCATCCCAAGAGATCAATGAATCTAAGAAAGCTGGGTCTAGAGTGACCTCACGTTTAGTTAAATAATGAAAATTCTATTTGTATGGCTTCTTGGATCTTGAAAGCAACTGTACTTAGAAAATAATAAGGTACTTCGACAATTTGGAAATCAGTCCACAGTAGATTAACAAGAGCTTTGAAGTCAGCAGTACAGATTTAAATAATAGCTGGACCACTTGCTAATTTGTAGAACTAAAAAAGTACAATCTTGTTTCATCATTTTTAAAATGGAATAATAGGGCCGGAGGGTTAGCTCAGTGGTTCCGGCGCCTGCCTCGCAAGCGCAAGGTCCTGAGTTCGATCCCCGGTAACCACATATAATGCTGGGCGTGGAGTCACGCCCACCAACAATCAACACCGCATACCACAATGCCGGACGTGGTGGCTCACGCCTGTAATCCCAGCACTCGGGAGGCAGAGATAGGAGGATTGCTGAGTTCGCGGCGGCTTGCCTGGGCACCATAGTGAGCTCAGGGCCAGCCTGAACTACAAAGCTAGACCCTGTCTCAAAAGGAAAAAAACAAAAAACAAAAAAGGAATAATAATAATGATCATACCAACCTGATAGGCTGTTTGTGTTGATTAGAAATTAAATTGCATGCTTAGCGGAAATCTTAATCCATAGAATGTACTAAATGAATATGAACTACAACAGTCACTATTCTGAGGCTGACTCAGCCACAAAGATCTTAGTTCCAATTTATGTAATTGGGAACTCAGTTTAGCTTGATAATTGAGTATTTCAAAGACCTTGTTGAAAGCCGTATAACTATGAAATAGTTGCTCTGAGGCTGGAATCTAAATTCCTGCTATTCTGTAGTCAGTAATCCTAACTGTTGGGTATTTGTCTGGGTTCTGTGATGTTACACTGTGCCTGTATTTAAATTGAGATACACCTATATTCCAATAAATGCACTTGGCAAAGAAAGTGGTTTTGGTTATTATTAGGAGAGAAACCTCATCACAAGAGTTTATAATATTTTAATAATTTTAACTTCGAAAGTGCTCCAAAATGTATTACATACTAATGTGTTATTTAGTATATGTTAAAATTAGCTCCAAAATTCTTAGCTATGCCATTGTACATGTGGGCTCTTCAGACAACTCATATTTTATGTCTTACTGCAACTCCTACTGCTTTTGTTGATTGGATGAATATTTCCAAAGGCATTCGTTTATTAAATCATACCTTAATTATGCCATACAGTTATTACTAGTATTTCCATTTTGTATTAAACTAGTATCTTTGAGAAGTTCAGCAATCTGTTCAAGAGCTCATTGCTAGGAAATATTTAATTAAGATTTCAACCCAGTGCCCTTCTGGTAAGTAAATCAGTAGTTAGAAAGATAATTTCTTACCATATAAAATGGAACATGTATTATTGATTCTCAATATTTATGAAGTGAAGTTTTAATTGTGTAGAGTTACTCTTTCTCAAGAAATAACAAGTCAGCTCACAGGTGCACAAACCAGAGAGTGTGTGACAGATTGGTCTTCTTTAAGGCTGGTGGAATTTGCAAGGTGCCATGTGGAATCACATGTCTTGGATTCTAGTTTGCCAATGAAATGCCCAACAAGTTTCCAAATTCCCCACAATTAAGCTGGTTTCTACTAAGCCTTAAAATTTAGAAGAAAGAACACTTTTAAAATGAGCTAATGGGATGGAGACTTGGCACAGTGATGCCACACGTGCCTCACAAATGCAATGTCCAGAATTCAATCCCTGGTACTACTAAATAAAAAATAAACAAACAAATAAGCCAACAATACTATAAACTTAAAAATGAAACCAGAGAATATGTATACAAAGCTTTATTCATTAAAAATTATTTCATAAATATTGTGGATTCTCTAGCTGTTAGATGGCTCCTAGGTGCTTAACATTTTGACCAGGACAAATTCCTTTTCTGATGCCTTACATGCATTCCAATAGGACAGATGGGCTGTAGATCAAAAGCGAAACCAAAAACAAACAAGTGATTATGAATAAATAAGAGTGATTAGGCCTAAAATGAAATGATAGCATTGTGAGTGGATGTGGTAGGATTATTTTGAATGATACTTAGAGAAAGCTGCCTTAGGAAACAGCCCTTGAATGGAGCCTGGGCAACGTTAAGGGTGATGTTTCCCAGATTTCTGAGAGACAGTCATTCAGGGCAGAGGGGAGACAGAGAACACGTGTGTTTTGAGGAAGAGTGAACTCGGCTTATTGGACGGGAAGACCAGCGTGCTTTGAATTGAGAGCAGAATGTCAGACACCGGTTGCAGATGAAGTTATCCAAGGTTGAGGCTCTAGGTTTTTTGAGGGTGTAAAGGAGGGACATGAGCCGGTGTGAATGCTGACAACATCATCCTGCTGCTGATGGAGAGGACCTACAAAGAGGCCAGTGTGGGATGAGGGGAGTATTTAGGACGCTACTGTATTAAGCTTTTCTGAAAGATGACATGACTGGTCATAGGACCTGTAAAGTAGTGAGAACTGAGCAGATTGGGGATGCAATTTGGAGACAGAGCAGAGCTTTCTGAAAGGGTTCATACAGGGTATGAAAGAAAAGAAAGGAAGGAAGGAAGGAAGGAAGGAAGGAAGGAAGGAAGGAAGGAAGGAAGGAAGGAAGGAAGGAAGGAAGGAAGGAAGGAAGGGAAAGAAAGAAGAACCTAGAAGGTGAGTGAGGCAAGTGGCAGCTTGCTGAAGAGAGCTTTTCAAATATTTGCAGAAGTCCTTCATGAATTGCAGACTCTGGCATATGTCACATTTCTAGGATTTTACTTAATAGTGTATTACTGGTGTTGTTTTTCGTGTATAGTAAGCACATGTGATATGCCTAGAAACAAGGTCATATAAAAAGAAAAAAGTGCTGTAATTCATGAATACATTTTTTAGTAAAAAATTTTAGTATATATTAGAAATTATTTTTATTTTACTGTCTCTACTTCACAAGCATATGTTAATCCCTGAATAGATAGGTGTTGGGTATTATTTCTCAATTATCTAATAAATATTAATATAGAGATAATATCTGTCATAATTTCCATGCAATTCTTAGTAGCTTTCCTTTGATTCTGTCTGGATCTTTTCTTATTAATTTACAAACTTATCCTTGCATCTAACCTGTTCCACTTTTAATTATAATTTAACTCTAGGCTTGTTTCTCAACTCATCACTTTCATTATTTCACTAAGTGAATGCATTTTTATTCTTCATGGAAGCTTGTACTTGTTGAGAATTCTCTTCTGCTACATTTAATGTTCTTTCTACCAAGTTTAGAGTAATAACCATGTTACATTAATTCTGTAAAATATGCATGATCGAAAAAGAGGTAGAATAGCATGAACTAATATCAATAAACTTCCCAAATTATAAAAGTTACAAATAAAATATAAAAAATAAAGTAAATATAATATAAGCTTATTTTTAAATCTATCATAATGACTAACCTGTTCTCTGAAAACCATCAATCTTACATCTCAGCAGATTGAAATGATAGTTTAATTTTCTCTCCTTTTTCACATTTATCCTAAGGTACGCTGATAACTTTCTTCATCACTGGGACAACATATCTAACACCTGTGATGCAAATGAGACAGCGTTTATTTTGGCACTCTTCTCAGAGTTTTGGTGCATGTTGTGCTGGCTTAATCACAGAGCATGATGGAAGGGCCTGGAAGAGGAGAAATGCTCACCTCAAGGGCACCAAGGAGCAGAGAGAGAAGGGAGGAGTTAAGGGGG
Source organism: Thryonomys swinderianus (assembly GCA_004025085.1). Classification (NCBI taxonomy): domain Eukaryota; kingdom Metazoa; phylum Chordata; class Mammalia; order Rodentia; family Thryonomyidae; genus Thryonomys; species Thryonomys swinderianus. The sequence continues at coordinate 40,932 of PVIC010002144.1, forward strand.
GAAGATGGACCCTTCCATGTCAAGGCCTCAGTGACCTGCCTTATCTTTGCTAACTTTTCTCTCAACTTTTTCCTTCCCCTGCTACCCCTTCTTCTTCCACCTCTTTTTTCTTAATAATACTAAAAGTTGAACCCAGGACTAAGCTACCCCCCTCAGCCCTTCATGGTTTTACTTTTTATTTTGAGACAGGCTCTCACCAGATTTCTAATTGCTCAGCCTGGGCTCAAACTGTGAATCCTCTGACCTTGGCCTCCCACAGTGCTGGGTTTATAGGCATGAGCCAACACTGTTAGGACAGTTTTCTTCTTATATTCAAGTAATACTACTTGCAGGTAATAATATATTGCTGACATTTTAAAGCTGAAAATATGTAAAAAAAATCCTAGAAAAAAATTTATTTCAGATTCAGGAATAGAAATTGCTTTGTTAACATACCACTTTTCTTAACGTAGCACAGAAATTGGGTTAGCATTGATTTTTCAGCAATTACTACTCCCTCTAGACCAGTTCGTATTTCAAGAAAAATATAATGAACCCTGAAAATGTGTAGCACTTGCTGCTGAGCTTGCTGTTGGAGGATAAATAAGGTGTACTTTCTGCATTTGGGTGGCTAACGTCCGAGTAGGGTGTATAGATGAATGAACTCAGTATAAAAATATGCTCAATTGTAAAACAAATTTTGAATATAATGAAAGTGGAAAAAGGAGGTTCAGGCAAGCCTTCTTGTATCTATGAGTCTGGAGCTAGTGTGAAAGGACCAGAAGGTTTTAGGCAGACAGTACAATCCATAACCATTGGAACATAATTTTGATTATTGCTACCTGTTATCTTCCATTGTAAAGCTGAACATACTGAATACCATTCTGACACTTTGTCATAATAATTATCATGACTTTAATCAAAATCTTACTTTTTTTTTTTAGAAAAAAATTTTCTTCTTGAAGTATGTTAGGAACTTCTTAATCTAATAGCTCCCCAGTAAGTTCAGTTTACATTTCACTCCATATTCCACTGGTGTTTCAGAAAGTGGCCTCCGGAAGCTTGAAATATTTCCAGAGGGACCTGGTGGGAACAGCTGCCTCACAGCTGATTTATAGTCATCACAGGTTCACTGTGAACTCCCGCACACTGTGCCATGTCTAGGGGAGAAAGTAGGTTGAAGATTCACTTTTTACAAGGGAAATAGCCAGATAAATCTATGAATCACAAATCAGAAGCTCTTCATTTTCTCTTTAACCAAAGCTTATATTTGCCAACTATTACTGGAGGATGCAAACAGGTCCCAAGGTTGTATTATGAGTGACTCAAAAGGATTGAATTGGGAAAAGAAATTAGAGAAGTATTTTCCCTGTTGTACAGTAGCCTATTATTTATCAATCAATTTATTCAGCTGATAATTACTGATTACTGTGTTGACTGCCCAAGTCTAATCTGAGTGGTGGTGATAAAAACATTGAATAAAGAGACAAATCCCTGTTCCTACCAGAACTGTATTTTAGCTATTAAAATAATAATAAATTAACTAATTTCAGAAGGTTTTTATAAAATGATCTACATGTGGAGTGGAGGAAAAATATTTTTACTGTCATGGCTAGGTAAGGTGAATATGTGCTTTAATAAAATCTGTAGAGTATTCCTTCTGTAAGTATACATTTTGCACTTTGTGTAACTTTAGTGAAAAGTTTGCACTGCACATTCTAGCTGGGAGGGTAATGCCTGCAACCTGCCAGGGCCAGGGAAGAGAAAAATATATTAGTCTAATTGGACTCTTAAGTCTACAATGTTTAATTTTTATTGGGTGATGCATAGTGATGGCTGAATACTTTTAAGAGTTATTTACTATGTCAGCTATAGCAGGGGATTACATTTTTACTGTTGAAAAGAAAAAGTCTGTGCTTCCTGTTCCATGGCTGTCCCTAACTTGGGTCTCTTTCTTCATCCCACCTCTCCAAACTTCCCTCAACTTTGAGAACTCAAATAGCTATCCAGGGAAGCAGGTTCACTGTGCACTGCTAGACCATTGGAATCCAGGGGAACAAAGCATGCACACACAAGGTACAGGGACTGAATTAGTACCCACAGGCCAGCAGCAAGGGAATAATGTGAGCCAGGAACCAAGTGCTAGCCACTCCCGCAGGGGCAAAGAATCTGCCCCAGAGTGGATGTGGTTTTGAGTTGTTTCTCAACATGCTCTGTGGCAGTGAACCTGAAACACCTCAGAAGGTAACTTCCTCTGAGTTGCTCAGGTAATCCGCTAAGCTGAAGTGTTGAAGGACTCCTATTGTTAGGAGGAGGCAGAATAGGACCTCAACTATTCTAGCCATTCTTACTGTCACAAGGTGTTACATTCCCATCATATTCTTGAGAACCATGAGCAAGGAAGGGGAAAATTGGATCACTTCCAGGAAAACCAGAGAAGTATTGCATAGCAGACACCTGACCTAGACATCTACTTTAGTAAAGCCAGCCTACTACGCAGGCCCATCAGGTTCTCCAGGAGGATCAAATCAGTAGCTTCCATAGTGACACAATCTCTGTGCATCACCCTTGATCCACAGCCAGAATCTGTTTCCTTAGACTCGGGGACCACTACTACACACAGATTGATCAGGTCTGGCTGGAGCAGTGACCTGGGCTAGGGTCCCTGTGACCCAGAGAAGAAGCTGCTAAAACAATTGAGGAACAGTATTTCAAGGGGCTGCACTGCCTGTGTGGGAGCTGTACACTCCTGTTCTTGTCACTGCACAAGGCTTGATGCTCTAAAAGCCCGAAAGGCAGGGCCAGGACCATGGCTTGTTGAATGGCTTCTGAGGCCTGCTTTGCTAAAGAACTACTTTCTAAGTTGTCAGCTTTGTTAGTCACTTGGATTAAGGGGACCAAAATAGTACCGGGGGAGGGGCAAACCAGTCTATCATATCCTTGGCCTCCTTTTGATTGGTGAGTGACACCAAGGCCAAGAGTATGAATTTGTTGTGACTGGGACATTTCTTTGTCCTTGATGCTTAACATGTAATGGTGTGTTGTTAGTGTTAGTGCAGTGGAACTCTTCTGGACTGGCCAACACTGAATGTTACCTTCTGACAGGGAGTTTTGAATGTTTTTCTGTAGCAAATCCCAAATAAAAATGTTCTTGCTATGCATTAAGTACAGTACTATTGGAATAATTGGACCTTGGGTAGCTTAGATGGCAGGATGAAATAGATATTTCTCATTATGATGGGTCAAGTTCTTACCTGTGAAAGGTATAATTTTTTATATCAAATCTTTTTCTATTAGTACATTTTATTGGTACACATCACAATTATACTCCACATTGAGAATTTCATATTTTTAATGAGACAGTTATGCTGTATGCTAAAAGGAGCAAAAATGCCTCTGTCCATAGTGAACTCAAGGATAAGAACCATGTTCACTGGCCCTTGCAGTAGCCCAAAGTACCCATCTGTTACCAGAAGGCACAGCAGGTCACCCTGCTTATCTCAGACCCTCCTCATTTCATCAGTTTAGTTCTTTCCTTTTTGTTCCCTCTTAAATTGATGGAATAAAAGGTCATTGAAGTCTGCTAGGTACTTGGAGGCTTGGTCTGGTCTGTAACTGCACAGTAACACAAGATGTTGAGTCTACAATGCCCCTTTATGGAACAAACACACTAACTAAGCGGCATAGCGCTTCCTGGGCTTCTCATTGTATCTGTTCTTTGGGTCACAGAGCTTTTTCCTCAGGAGAAGCCCAAATCACATGCAGTGTTTCTCCCTCCAGGGCCTCAGGGACCACCTCTGTACTTTCTGATGACCACGCTGTTCTTTTTGGGCTCTTCTGAGAGTGTGCTTTTTGAATTTTTGGTATGGGCTGTGAGAATTCCTATCACTGCAGAATTCTGTGCTGAGCTCTCGGTTTTGTGGTCCTCTGTCTTGAAGTTATTTCACTCACATCTGCAGGTCCCATGTGTGATCATTCTTTTGGTACAACTCATCCAACTGGATGTCTGGCCCCTGCATCCTCAGGCTGATGTTTTGCTGGGGGTTGGGGGTGTCGGTTCCTAGAGAATGTTTTTTCCTGTTTTGTCATGAAGCTGTGGTGCTGGCAAACCAAACCTGGAGCCCTGAGGCAGCTTGTGAAACAGATTTGTGGTGCTCTGTTTCCTGACTTGTCTTGACCCAGTGAAATAAGCACCCTCAGACAAGTTACAGGAGCATAATGGCTTATTATTTATAAATAGGCAGTGAGGACTAAAGAATTCTAGGATTTGGAAAATGCCAGTTCCTGAGGCTGAGAAAAGTTGTTACAGTAGATGGAGCTTTTTGTGCCCCACTTGTACTGTAGTTGAGATACTTCAGAAACAGCTTCACGCAGTTTTATACCAGGGGTATAAAATACACAGGCCTAATGCACAAAAGGGTATTTTGGTTTTAGAGGGGACAAGGACAGAGCCTGGGCTGCTGTGGCCATTTCTTCTCACAGCATATTGAACATGCTGTGGTTATAAGCACTGCAAATGGGAAGACAGAAAACTAGGTCCATTGAAGGTCACCCAGAGAACCGCCCTGCTCTGGGCTCTTCCCTGGAGCTACCAGAGTGGTTGTCTCCCTTGCCAGTGGACGAGCCTTCACTGATACAGCAGATCAGACATTCCAGCAGTGAAAAGGCATCTCACGATGTGGGTTCTGATGATTGCAATTACATTGTGTTAGTTGAGCTAACCAATCATACCAGTCTTTCTCACTTGAAAGCAAAGGTATTCAGCCCAAAACATTTAGCCTTGCATTTATAAGACAGAAAGATAAATGGCATCTCAGTTCAAACATTTAATTCTTCCATGATTCTGATCCCAAACCAACTTGGACGAGAGCAGAATCAAATTTCTCCCTAAGGTCAACACTGAACCTAACCACCAAATTTGATTCCGTTCTCGTGCTGTTCATTTGGGGACCAGGATTGTGGGAAGAATTCAGTTCACAAACTGAGGCACCACTGTAATTTTGATAAGAGGTCTGCTTTATCTTGTCTTGTCTCCGTTTTCATTTTCCTAAGAGTTTACAGTGTACTAATGTCTTCACTCCTTTTTCTATCACCTGTAGTTCAATCTGTAGTTAAGAAAAGAAATAGTTAATCTGTCTAAGAAATAACTAAGTTCTTTCTACACCTTCAGTTTTTAATTTTTTGTTAGAGGATAATGTGTATAGGTAAACTGTGGCATTTAGATAATTTTTTTGTATTTCTCAGTTATTAGAACTCTGGACTTTATGCTCTACACTGTACAGCATAGTGTAAGTATATATAATGTACTGTATGTTATGATATTGTATATTCATGATATTAAAACTATATGATACTTCTTTAGTAACATGATAATACCTGTTAATGATTATAGATATTAATGTTTTATACTAAGAGGTTCTTTAACTTTTCTTTCATCACTATAGTTTGTAAATAGTTGTGAAATATTCCTCTTTTAGTGCTTGACTCAGACAAGTCTTCTAGGAAGTATACAAATATCAAGTAGGAGACGTAGACCTCTCTTTTGAGGAGTTTAAATGTTTTTCAGTTATTTCCTACATCAGAGGAAATGATGTTTCAGAATGAAATTTATTAAATATGTACATGTATGTAAACAATGTAGTGAAATATATCTGTATACTCCTAGACCAGCAATCTCTGAAATTGTTTTTAGACCTTTTATAAAAACATCAGAATACCATGATTCATAATTTAGTTAGAAATAATGCATATATTGTTTCTTGTTGATATTTCAAAGGAGGGAAAGACAGTTTGAGGGAAAAAAAAGGGCACTTTATAGAATAAAGTAGAAAACCAATATGGAATTGTTCCTTTAGGTAGAATGTTTAACATTTATTCCCAGACTTCTGCTAATTCCTTTGTACATTAAACGTAAAAAAAATCACAGACTAAAGATGAATGCTATCTGCAGTGAAAGAGTCTTTGAAATTGTTGATAAATAAAATATTATATCAGAGCTGCATATCATTATGTTGAGAATATTATTACTGAGAGTACAATGTAGTTGAAGATGTGAGCTTGCAATCTGCTTGATGTGCCCCATTGAGTTTATTTTGATTGAATTCCAAAGTACTGAATAATTGTTGATCTTTGACTTTTTGTAATTTAGAGACAATAATGACAAATGAATAATGCTTATGAGTAACCGATTAAGCAGTGACAACAGTTGCCAAGTCCAATGAATATCAAATATTATCCTGTTCTGTCCCATCAAGAGCCCACCGTGTATAAAACCAGTGTTTATTCTGGAAATAGACAATTTAAGTTACCAGTTACTGATTGAGAATTTTCTTTGTACTTTGACAAAAAGAAAGTTCCACGTCGCAATTTTATTTTTGATCTTGTAGAGGATTCTGATCCTCATTGTGTTTTGCTTCAATCAGTCTTTGCAGTGAGTGCTGTTAAACACTAAACCCATTTGTTAATTGAACTGATTAATGTATACTAAAATTAATTTCTATTTACTGAAACATTTCAAGAGGTTCTAAGGTAAAAAGAATGCAATTTCTATAGGAAGATACCACATGGAACAGTAACCTTGCTATGTTAGGATGCAGCTGGATGGATGATTAAGTTTGTAAATTGCTTAACTGATGAAAACAAGGTTTTCTGTGTCAGTGGTGTATTCTGTTGGAGGGAGATACAGCATTGCACGTTTTGGGAAAGTAGACGTAAAAGGACCTGGGTTTTCACTTCAGCCTTTGGTTTTCATCCTGAGCTTATTGTGTTGTTTTGGGTCAGAACTTAAAATATCTGGTGTTTAGGAATTTTCAATCTTTGGACTAATGAATGGAGGTAAATATGACACATTGTATTTACAAAAGGATCCATGCCTTAAAAACTTTATCAACTAAACAGACGTTTTAAAAGTTGACAGATGTAGCTTAGACCTCAGAAGTCACAATATCATGTGCCAGTATCTGTGTAGACCCTTTCTTTACCTTGAATATCTTATTTGACTATCACAACTCCTGGTTTATGTATGATCTAGTAATGAGAAAATGAAAGTACTAAAAATTTAAACTCACCTAATGTCATATTTCTGGTTGGTAAAAATTTGCCAATTGGGCTGGAGATTTAGCTCAGTGGTTCCGGTGCCTGCCTTGCAAGCGCACGGTCCTGAGTTTGATCCAGATCCCAGTAACCACATACAATGCTGGGGGGGATGACTCAGGCCCACCAGCTATCAATACCACATACTACAATGCAGGGTGTGGTGGCTCACACCTGTAATCCCAGCCCTGGGGAGGCAGAGACAGGAGGATTGCTGAGTTCCAGGTTTGCTTGGGCTACATAGTGAGCTCAGGGCCAGCCTGAACTACAAAGCGAGACCCTGTCTCAAAAAAAAAAAAAATTGCCAATTGCTGAAAATGATTTGAATAAACATATTATTTTTTGTATTATGACAAAGTTACATTAGAATACTTAAAGATTCATCATCCAAAATTTAACTGCAAATAATATACATTCTGTTTTGTAATATAAACTTAGGACTAATAATATAAACTAGACCTTAGGTCTGTAATATAAACTAGACCTTAGGTCTGGGTTGGAGGGAGCCTCTTCCCCAGCTGGTGTTTAGTCACTTTCTCTCTTAACTGTTTCTCTCTTTCACTGTGCTGACCCCTACCCAGGGAGAAGGTCTACTTTTAGACACTTGTTCAAGGGTCAAAATTCTTCCACTTTCAGTTCCTTTTCCAACGAACCCACCTTTATTTAGAATGTCCTGATTTAAACTGACATGCCCAGTGCTTTTCACATAAACCAAAGTATTTATATGAGAAAGAAGCATCCCCAAACAAAAATTCAGGTTTCTTTAGAAGATAATTGTCTTCTTTGAGTAAACATAAACACAATACCAAGCGTACCTGAGTTGCATCTATTGTCCAATCCTTTACCCTTTGCAGTTAAGTCGCCTCTGAGAATCCTAAGAAGCTCCCACTGCTGGGGTGTGGCCAGGTGAGGATCCAGCCAGGTGTGAACATTTCAGACTTCAAAGAATGATGATGAGTACCATCTGGGCCCTTGAAGCTGATTTGAAGCTCCCATCCATAATACCCCATCCTTAGGACTGCCATGTGTAACAACCCTGGATACCTATCCCCGAGGGTTACTTTTGGTGATCAGAATCTACCTTTTCAGACCTCTGTGAGCCGTGAACGTCCAGAGACTTAAGGCTTCCTGAGCGGTGGCTGTGATGCACATGGACCACACTGAGCTCCCACTCAATCCTGTGGTGACTGAGAGCCAGTTGACTGTTGGAATGGTTTTCACTTCCCATGTCTATCTCTCTTTCTTATCTTCTATCAGTGCTTTCCAAGTCACTTCCCAAATAATGAGGTGGTTGCTATGCTATGGATGAGGAATGTCCCCCAAGAGTCCACACCTTAGAGGAACACAGACACTGCCGTGCAGTACCATTCCACTGTGAAGCTACAGTGACATAAATCTTGTAAGCATCCTTACATTGCTCAGGCCTGCTTGTCAAGGTAACTGTGGGGGTACAGCCTCATCTTTCTTTGCTTCCTGAACATGCGATGAGCAGTTTATCCTGTGGTGCTGATCCATCCCACCTTTGCCATCCACCTGGCCCAGCAGAGGTCCAAAGAAATGGGTTCACCCGGGGTCGGGCCAGGAATTCCATCCCTGGGAACTAGGTCAGAACTTTGTGAAGTCCATCTTCTCAAGTATTTTCCTAAAGTGATGAAAAGCTGAAAATGCAACAGGGTGTTACATACTTTTGCAAGACTGTTTGTTTTCCATTATCATATGCTTCCTATAAAATTATAAAAAGTTAAGAGAGAGGGAACTGCATGGAATTCTCATATATGACATACACATGCACACCCTTACAGAATAATCACATGTGAGTTTTTGACAGATACAAAGCAACCTGTAAATTTTTGGCAGTTTCTTTTGTGTCCAAAATATTATGAATGCATTTTATTATTCTATTATTTGCTATCTTTTTTGTAATACTGGGGATTGATCTTTCTCACTGAGTTACATACTGAGTTTTTTTTTTTAATTTAGATAGGGTATTGTTAATTCACCAAGTTGAGTTGAGCTCAAAATACCAGTTACCCTATCTTTTCTTCTCTTAGTACTGAGATTAATCTCATTAACATCATCGAGGCAAAACTGCTGCAAGAAGCAACAGCACATCATCAGGACACCCACACAGTCCTGCCACTAAAGGTCTTCTCCTGTCAGGAGCACACTCTGTAATACTTCGCAGAGGGGCTTGGTGACCCTGGGAGCCCGGAAGTATGCTAGGCCACTGTGGGTGATTTATTACACTGTCCAGCAGGAGTAGAAGAATCTGGAAAGCTGAGCTGTCTCCCTACAAAGCCCTCTTTTACTTGCTGCTTTTGTTATCAATTCAAACTAATTTTATTAAAAAAAATAGAAGTGTCTAATTTCACTGACAGGCTGCAAGCAGAAGTTCCACCTTTATCCAGGAGAAGTTTGGTTTGCTCTCAGGAAGCTCACACACCTCACCCTCCCACTGCCCATTACTGTGAAAGCTCACAGTTCAGTGGTCCTCTTTTCAGAGCAGAATATGTTGGCTGCATTTTTTTCCAATTTAAAATTACTTTCAAATCAAGTACAAACTTTTTTCATTTATTTTTCCCTCTAGCCCTATTTTGGTAGTGTAGTGCTTTGCATGTGATTTCCTAACTTATGACAACTACTAGTAATTTTCCGTTCTTTTTCATCTGTTTCAGTAATCATCAGCATGGAGATTCCACCTGTGTATATTTTACACACACACGCACACCCACCCACACACACACACACACACACACACACATACGACTTCTTAGAATGCATAACAGAATTAAATATCAAAGAAACTTCACACATAGTTAGTAAATGACACAGTAAGGATTTGGATTTAGTAGTAACAGTTTCAGAATTCTCCTGTTGAGTCTTTGAATCTGAACTCTACACAAATCGATGATAATGCCAGACAGAATTGCCAACAAGTAGAGGGGACTTTCTCAAACAGTAAGTCTTCTTGAACTGAATAGAGAGTAGTTCAAAAACAGGAGCCATGGCTATCAAGAAGACTTCTTTAAGGCAGAAAATAGACAAACTAGCTGTCAATTCAGGTAGAACCATTATATGGGGATGGGTTTGATGTCCTCAACGAGGCTGGTTCATTAACAGAAGGAAATCAAAGTAACTGAAAGATACAGGGCTTCTTTTCAATAGTTTATAGTCTTATTCACAAGACTGTCAGTAGTGGAAATCTGTTCTACATAAGGTTACCTCAAGGGGGAGAGATGATAGATAGATAGATAGATAGATAGATAGATAGATAGATAGATAGATAGATAGATAGATAGGTAGATAGATAGATACATACATACATACATACATAGATACATAGATACATAGATGTCTGTGTTGGTATGAATGTATGTATAATATATATCAACTTAGTATTTTCTTCAGTTTACTCATGCAATCTGTTGTGTTATTGCAGTATTTTTATTTTTAATATACATCCTTTAAATACTCTAGTAGAAATTAAGATTTCTTGTTCTCTTGAGAAATAAAAAATAACCCTCCCTATCCTCTCTCTCTCTCTCTCTCTCTCTCTCTCTCTCTCTCTCTCTCAAGTCCTGTAGGATAAGACTTATCCAAAGTTAAGAACTCCTCCCCCCAAGAAAGAGGTCAACTCTGCCCTATACTGATCTCTAAATAGTTTACCTATCATAAGGGACTCCATATTCTAAGTGACACAATGAAGAGAATATTCCTTAAAATCCAGTAACTTTTTAAAAAAAAATCTTAGAAAAGTAGCCAGAATAGAGGACACTTTAAATGAGTTTATATCTTTGAAAAGGATTACCAAAGTAGAGCCAGTGATGTGTGGGTAAAGAATAGAAGAAAGGTACACCTTATTAATCTTTTTTTTTTTTTTTTTTTTTTTTTTTTTTTTTTTTTTTTTTTTTTTTTTTTTTTTTTTTTTTTGCTTTTTTGCTTTTTGGAGACAGGGTCTTGCTTTGTAGTTCAGGCTGGCCCTGAGCTCACTATGGTGCCCAGGCAAGCCGCCGCGAACTCAGCAATCCTCCTGTCTCTGCCTCCCCAGGGCTGGGATTACAGGCGTGAGCCACCACACCCAGCATTATATGTGGTAACTGGGGATCGAACTCAGGTCCTTGCGCTTGCGAGGCAGGCACCGGAACCACTGAGCTAACCCTCCGGCCCCACCTTATTAATCTTTAATAATTCGTGTGTCAGTCTTTCTGGAAACATACTTGAACTGGGCCATGTCTTCCTTTTCCATGAAAGCCTAATGTCTGGCTTTATAACTTTGTTGACAATAGGAGCATCTAGTTATAAATGTTGGAATTATTTTCAGGGGATCTGTGTAATAACCAAGAAGTTACTAGATAAGGTCAGCAAAAGATTGTGTACAGAATGAATGGGAAATTATGAAATTAATTAAGAAATTGGAACACTTTCAGGTTCTGTATTTTGACTTCTGTTATTGTCCTGAGCTTAGCATAGCCTTGATGGGTTTCTCTTAGGGATGTTCTAAGTTCACCTCTGCAGGTAGATCCTGCATCTCTTGCCAAAATACTTTGTTTCAAAGACTTCTTACTTGGATTATTAGTAATCTCTTTGTAGGGTCACAAAGTTTTATTAACATCATCTGGGGCAAAACTGCTACAAACCATCACGCAGAAGCAGTTGACTTGGAAAAGTATTTAAAAATGTAAAAGGAAGGGGGCTGTGAAAAAAACTAGTTTTGGTGAAGGGTTTTCCCAAAAATATCATGGGAAACAATTGCTCTGAAGCCTCCTGAAATACCACAGCCAGTCTTCTCTTCTAGAGAGGTGCACAAGTTGGGGCCCTGGCTCTCAGGCTGACTTAACCCCACAATCATTCCAGCACCCTTACGTCCTCTTGAATGATGTGCCTAGAAAAGAACATGGGCTCTAACAATGAACTTTCTAATTCTTGAATACCATATCTTTCAGCTCAATGTTAGTAACCTTGGTACTTTTCTGAATGTGAGATCTTTTCATGATTCTATGTCTTCTATTCTAGATATTTCCTGACTTAGTACCTGTTTTGCCTTGTCACTAATTCCTGTAAGAATTCTGGAATTCTTTTTATAGGTAGCAACCATAATGATGGGTTCACTATTATCTGATACCAGACCTTTCTAATGTGTTGTGCCAGCAAATGGTGGTGTTGGGGTGCCAGACTCTAGATCTCTAATAGAACAACAGTTTATCACTGTAGTGATGATTTCAGTGGAGAAATGAAGAAAGGAAACTTGTACCTGAGAAGAACCTGCCCTGCAGCTACTAAAGTTTGATAAATCTTTAATATGTGGATAATTTTATGATGGTTAACATTTCCATTTTAAACTACAGACTATTATGATCTATAGGGAGAAATATAGTAACTTTTGGTAACTAAAGAATAATCTCAAAACACAGATTAACATTAATTAGAAAGAACCTTTCATCCAGTCAGAAATCAGTGAGCCTAAATCAGTGAGGTTGTTAGCCTAAATTAGCGAGGTTGTTATATTAGGTTATTAAGTAATAAGACTAACCAAAATAGATGGGCTATGAGCATCATGTATATGACAATTCTGTGCAAATTTTCTTATCTAAATCCTGAATTATCATGGTGATGCTTAGTTTTCAATTGTGATTAACAAATTATATTTAATGTACTAACAAAAATCATTTGCAGTTAAATTGGTCACTAACAGTGAAAATGTAAGATGAATTTTCCTTCCGTGAGAAAACTGAATAAACTGAATAATAGTTTATTTGTTTAAAATAACTATCATTTATTATATTGGTGGCATTTTAAGTGTCATACAGTAACCCACTAGACTCTGTACTTGTTAAAAGTAGAATATCAAACATGAAAGGTTAGATTTTTTCCATCAGAAATGAATGCTGAAGTTTGCTAGAACCGAAATGACAATACATAGTCATCTCTGTATCCACCTCCTCCAAATCAGTAATAAAAGTTACTAGTAATTAATTGTGCACTTAAAAATTAAGAGCTTGTACTAATAAAGTTTTGGCATTTATTGCATTATAACTCAAAAAAATAAATGGCATTTAATGTTTCAGAATACAGAGGCAAGGTCAATATGGAAAAATTTAGATTTTTATCACTGATTATTGAAGTTTACTGTGTTATTGCTTCTCAGCCTTTTGGCTAAGATCAAGTGAAGTATACTGTGGTCACATATGAACCTTAAGATTATAAGTAAAGAAACATTTAAAGAGAATTTAAAGGCATTGTCATGGGGAAAACTAGAGATAGGAAGTCACACACAGATAGAGAGGTCAGGAAAGAATTGTGACAGGTTGTGGCTCAAGGCAGGTGGAATTATTGGTGATGGCAATAACAGCAGGAAGTAGCTCACATTAAACTAAGCAAAAATGGGTTAAAATTGAGAAGAGTTCAAACCCTATTATTTTACTAGTTCGAGCAAGCAGGGAGTAGTTCATATTAAACTAAGATAATATATGTTAAAGTCAGGAAGAGTTCAAATCCTATATTTACTAGTTTTAAGGACTTGGATCAGTTGACTAACATCACTGAGCTTCAGTGTCTTGCTCAGTAAACTTGAAAGCTTGGGATCTTAGGGTTCTTAAAACAGTGATGCCAGATTCAATTCAAACAGAACTCCTAATTAGTTTTCATATATAAGGAAGATTACATGGAGAAGTAAGACAATAGGATTCAGAGTGAATTGAAATACAAGGTAAATGAAACTAAAAACACAGGAACCTCTTCATGTTGGAGTGAGGACAATGAAACTACATAGCAAAAAGCAGCTAGATAACATACAGCAGGAATCTGATTTTATCTTATTTTCAAGGATTAAATCTTGTGTGAAAACACCACCATTTCTCAGGAAGATTTGGAAAACAGCCGAAGACAGTATCCATTCATAGAACAATGAATAACAAAGTGGTGATATTATCACACAGTGAAATCTAAAAACATAGTGAGAATTTTAAAATGCAACTGAAAATAATATGAGCACAAGTATTCTCTTCAAGGAATGAATATGGACACAGTAGGGTGGTATTAGTCATTCCTGGAAATTTTAGAGAGAAGTTGGCAAAGATAAAATTGTGAATGCTTTCTGCCAAAATTTAGAAAGCTGTAAATGTATATTTTTCCATCCCTCTGCAAATATCCTCTATATCAATAATTCTTTTTTTTCTCTTACAAAACTATTCGGTTCAGAATTATCTTTACATGTCAGCTATTGTTCTCATCATCTCATGTATCTTTTACACATGTGTAGCCAGCTCCAAGTTAGGTTTTGTTGTTTTCCCTATATTTATTGAACACTTGACAAGGTATGAGCCTGAAGAAGATCGCACTGCTGCTTTCAAGAGAGCTGTGCTTCTACTTTTGTTTCAAGTGACCCGAACCTCATGTGCTTCAGAGTGAATGCTGCGTCGCTATGCGCAGCATGCCTCTGGAGAGCACCGCGAAGGTTTTGCTTAATCATTACATAGTCCAGAGGTGTTTCGTGTTTACAATAATGGAAGACTATAAACCAATGACCATTCCTACAGCAGGAGCCCTAAGTACCAAAGGAGAATAGAGACTGGATCCTGTCATTCCATACACACCCAGTAAAGTAGAAGGAAGCTGGGTGTGGTGGTGCAAGCCTTTAATGCTAGCATTCCAGGAGGCTGGGGAAGGAAGATCACAAGTTCAGGTTCAGCCTGAGAAAATTAGCTCAGGACCGTTTTTGAAAACTAAAGAATGAGAAAAGGGCTGAAGATGTAGCTCAGTGTGTGGGTTGTGGGTTCTCAATCTTACATATAGAAAAAGAAAACAAGTAAAAGTCTACAAGATGCTCTAACATGGGCTTGGCAGATTAAAGGATAATCATCTTAGTTGAACAATGTAAAAGAAAAGAAATAATTTAATGTGTTATTTCCCTAAAATTATATTTTAGTGAATATTTCATAAAATAGGTCAGTGTTCACTATCATAGTTTTAGAGAGGGATACTTTGGGATCTGTATTTCAAAAGAATTTATACAACTCCATGTGCACTGGAAAAATGTCCTTTTTTTTTTTTTTTTTTTTTTTTTTGCTTTTTAAGACAGGGTCTCACTTTGTAGTTTAGGCTGGCCCTGAGCTCACTATGGTGCCCAGGCAAGCCGCCGCGAACTCAGCAATCCTCCTGTCTCTGCCTCCCGAGTGCTGGGATGACAGGCGTGATCCACCACATCCGGCATTGTGGTATGCGGTGTTGATTGTTGGTGGGCGTGTCTCCACACCCAGCATTATATGTGGTTACCGGGGATCGAACTCAGGTCCTTGCGCTTGTCCATTTTTAATAGATGAACTTTCATTTTGCAAGTCTCTAGCAGTTTCATTTTAAAGTGGAACCTTTATTTTCTTGGGTGGTAATGTTGTCATTAATCATTGTTTATCCTTCCAACCTACGCTTTTCTTTCATGTGATGGAAATGACTCCTTGAATGATTAGTTTTCTCCTGCAGTTTACATACACAAAAAGGAAAAAGAGCTCTGTGTAGAAACCTTCAGCTAATCTGTCCCTTGGCACTTTGGCTAGCACCCTGTAAATGTCGTGGGTGATGCAAGCTAGGAAGAGTGCAAGGACACATGGAGACTCTCAACCCTGGAGAAGTTTTTACCAACGCGTTTCAAGTTGATAAATTATAGTAGAGTGCTGTGACTTTCCAAATTATATGTTAATATGTTCATAACAAAGAAAGGTTTGACTTTGGTGAACAAATTCTAAACAGGTTTGAATTTGTATAGGGGGTGATTTTGAACCTTGTAATTCTGCTACAGTGGTTCTTCGATATATAATTTCCAGCAGTTTTTGAGAAAGGTGTTTGTCAAGGGCAGGGACATAGCTTGGTGGCAGAGCCCAGTGCAAAAAATGGGAGGTACGTGTTTCACTTACTCTTCACCAAAGCTCTTTTCTCTTTCTCTTTTGTAGGCTATAGATACACGTCTTTATGCATGGAAATTTAATGAATTTAGTGTGATTTTAATTTTTTGGGTTCTATAAAAGTATTGATTAAAAATTATCAAAGTAGTCCAGTACTGAAGAATTATTATTTGCTTTTGAAAGACATCTATAGAATGTCCAAATTCTCTGGGTATAAGTTTGTGCTCTTCCATATGAAGAGCTAAAAGAAAATTTATTTGTAAAAGTTCATAGAGAAATGCAGCTACCTTGCCCTTTTATCTGGGGATTTTCTAGGCTGAAGGCCAGCTAGATTATTTGCATGATTCAATTTACCTTAAATCCTCTGCCTCCTGTTTCTTAAATCCACTGAGACACACTTTTCAGGTTAAAACTATTAGAGTTGAAGTAAAATGAGTCAGAAAAGTATAAAAGAAGAACTAGCTGCAGGGTTGCAGCCCAGTAATTCCAGCTACTTGGGGGGGCTATGGCCAGTGTTGATAAAAGAAGAAGAAGAGGAAGAGGAAGAGAAGAAGAAGAAGGAAGAGGGAGGAGGAGGAGGAGGAGGAGGAGGAGGAGAAGAAATAAAAAGAAAAGAAAAAGAAAAAGACCCTTAAAATATTTACCTCTTCTGTACAAGGCACAAATCTCAGAAAGGAAAAGACACAGAAGCCTCTGGGTTCTAGGGAAAAGAAAAAAACCCTAAAAATTATGCATTTTTTAAAAGATCTCTAGTCTCAACTCTGGATCTAACCTCATCTTTCTACTCCTACCATGTTATTCTGTCCACTCCTCCCTCTGTAGTTCATTTATCACTTACAGCAGTTAAATCTAGGACAGCTGATACATCAGAGAGAGGAAAGAAAAGAAAACAGAGGAAGGAGGTGGAGAGCTAGTTTTCCGCACTTACACAGCCCTGGAGTCTGCATTCAGCTGCTCGTACGGAAGTGTTATTATTTACAGCCACGTGCCCCAAGAGCCTCACTAAAAAGAGAATAATCTTAAAGTTGGCTTTATAATAAGCCTTTGATGCTTCAGATGTTACCTTAAAATCTTGTTGTATTGTAAGATCTCTCGTGTAGTGAAAAGCTCTGGATTTTGTTATGGGAGAACAATTACTGCTTAAGAAGACCAATGCCATTCTGTTGTCAGAGTAGAAGGGTGCTTTGAATAGATATGGTTTCCCTTTATTAGATTTGGAGTAGTTTTATATTGCTTATAGTAAACAAATTAATCAGAGAACTCCTGTTACCTATTCAGTAAAAAATACCTGTAAAACAAGCATGCCTACTTATCTTCAGTAACTGTTCACAATGTGACCATTCCAGTACTACCTGCAAAAAAAAGCAAGATCTCCTGAAATTTTCATAACAAGGTTAAAGAGAAATAGCATTTTTCATAGTAGGAGGAAGAACCCTTAAATGTAGAGACTCAAAATAATTTGGCCAAGTTCACATAGGAAGCAAATGGTAGACATAGATACTACCAATTAAAAGAAAGCTTTTTTTTTTTTTTTTTTTTTTTTGGTGGTATTGGGGATTGAACTTGGGCCCTTGTTCTTCCAAGGTAAGTGTGGTACCTCTTGAGCTAAATCCCTGGCCATAAAACAAAGCTTTTAAGCACTCCAATTTCAAATCTCCCAAGCTGTGAGATATCTGTCTTGCTATCAAAGTATAGATCCAGTAATTTCTTTTACTAGATCGAAGAAAAATAAAACAAGGATCAAGTTGGTGTATGGGCCAGTTACTAAAACAGAAAAGGAGATCAAATTGGCCAACTAGAAAGAACAGATTTAGCACAGGTATAAAACACTGAAATTTTTAAAGTGTTTCTGCCATGGAAATCAATGGAAACATGGTAGAGGTGGACTGCTCTGTTCATGAAACTAGTATGACTGTATCCACTGGCATGGCCAGAAGTATAAAACTTATACTGGGCTTTAAAGAATTTCCATCAAGAAATTAGTCGTTTTTAATTGTTTATATTGATTACCCATCAAATAAAACTTTGATATATTGGGCTAGATAAAATATAGTTGCTTTACATGAGGTAGCTATATGAAAAAGCAAATTCATATGTATATTGCTCATATGTATAGCTGGTCATATCTCATCACATGGTGCTGATCCAAATGTTTTTTTTTTCTGTCTATTCAGAGCCCAAGCATTCTGCAGCATCAGTAGCAAATTATTTCCTATTATCTTTTTCAAAAAAGAGATATAGCTGGGCGTGGTGGCTCACGCCTGTAATCCCAACACTCGGGAGGCAGAGACAGGTGGATTGCTGAGTTCGAGGCTTGCCTGGGCTACATAGTGAGCTCAGGGCCAGCCTGAACTACAAAAGTGAGACCCTGTCTCAAAAAAAAAAAAAAGAGATTTAATAGACAAGGTTGAACAGGAAATGTGCTCTGAGAATTCCCGGGGGTTTGTTTAGATATCCAGCATTTCCATGGCATTTAGATAAATTGTATTAAAATAATAACATGAGATGGAAGTGTGTTATATCATGAGCAGTCCTTACAGTGCTTAACTCTGCATGAATAGCTTCAAGGTCAAAGATCACTCTTGAAAGAGAAAATGTAATTTTTAAGTTACTAAGAATTTTTAAGCTTAAGGTCTTATAAAACACATTTTGCTGAGGATAGAACTGTGACGTTGAAATGCTAAAGAGGGGATGATATGTTGCCTCTCACAATATTTTAAATTACAAGCTTGTTATTGCTTTTCTTAGGAATTGTATGGAAATAGGTTCATTTTGCTATGTGATATCTACATGACCAGATATATTACTGATCAAATTAACACTCTTGTTACTGCCTTACTTAGTGAACCAAGCACAGAAAAAGATAAAGTAAAATTTTCATTTATGTCTCTGCTCCAGAAATTTGATGTTTATTTTCCAGCTGTGAGGACTACTGAATTTAGGCACATTAGAATAGTATTACTTAACATGCCTCATTTCTCCTCCAGATCAGTGCGACTAGGTTTGCCTTAGAGAACAACATTTAGGGTCTTTGCAAGTGACAGATATGCTATGAAGAGAGACATTAATCAGATGGAATTTAAAAGACATTTGCTTCTGTCCTGAAAGCATTAGGGCTGGAACAAATGATAGTCATATTAGTTCAGTCTGAGATACTGGAATAAAATCAGGAATTCCTGGGAGGGAGCAGAGATCTGTTGTATATCACTCTTTCTATGCATATCATCCAGAAGGGGAATACTGCTTTCATTTTTCTTACACTTATTTACTATAAGGCCCTTTTAATAAATAGTGGCCAATCTCTGTGCTGAAGGAATGTTCCCATGGATTTGTCATAAATACATTCTGATCATCTGTCTCTCCAAAAAGAAAATGACCTCTTTAATTTTTATGCTATCACACCCAGTGTCTCCTGAACATGGATTTATAAGAAGCCTGTTCTGGATACATGAAAACTATTGAATAAATAAAAACACACAGAATTATCTCAGACAAAGTTTAGAATCTTAGTGTCATGTGTTACAAACTAATCTGTATCATATGTAGCTATAATTAATTGGAATTGTTAATTATGATACCTCTATGTAGCAATTTTCTCACTTCATTTCTACCACTACATTGATCCTAGAGCTTACCTTTAGTAAGGAAATACATAATTTAATGATTCCCAATATCTGCATTTCCAAATTTATCTCCACACAATAATCAGAACCATCTGTATAGTGTACAAAATTGTAAGATGTTAAGTTTTGGACTAAAGCCTTGCAAAGACTTCCTAAATTCTTGAGTAAGTTACCTATCTATATAACATTATATATATATATATATATATATATATATATATATATATATATACACACACACACACACACACATGTTATCTATATAATAAGACTTCTTAAATTCTTGAGTAAGTTATCTATGTAATATTATATATATATGTATATCAAACTAGAAAAGGTTTGATTATGTAATAATTTAGAAGATACTTACAATTTGAAAGGAATTTCATTTGGTAGATTGAGGAAGAGTTAAGCATCCTGGATAGAGAAGATAATACATGGAAAACTGAGAGCGGTGAAGAAAATGATACTGGTAGATAAATAATAGTGTGCCATGAATTCATGCAAGAACTTGTACTTAAACCTGAACAAGGCTAATGTAAAGGCAGAATACACTGAACTTCATACAAGATACTAATGAAACTGGGAAACTTGAGTCAACTCTTAGGAAGAGGAGAGGTGGATAAATCTGTCTCCACTTATGGAAAATTGAAGGTAAGTTGATTACAATGAGAGAAAGGCACTGTCTAGGAAGATGTGTTTATTCAGGTAGGTATACTAAGGAAGAAAATTAGGATTGTTATCAAAATAATAGAGGGAAGAAAATAGAATAAGAATTAATTTGTGTGTTTATTTAAGAGGTGGGATGGGGAAGAGGTTTTGATGAATAAGAATATGGTCTTCAAGCATAGCCAAGAGTCTTCTGGAACAAAACTGAGCCGATCTTTTTCTAAAACTGGCTGAAGGATGAACGTTTTGGCTCAGTCAGCTACACTGCTGCTACTGCTGACCCTCCCTGCCATTGCAGGGTGAACGAACTCAGCCAGCAGAACTGGAATGAGCGTGCTTGTCAGATTTTATTTTGCAGAAGTTTAGTAAACTGGATTTAATTTATCAGACTACTTTGCTGATTTCTGTTCTAAACCACATTTCAGGTTTTGATCTTTGACAGCTTACTGGGCAAAAACAAGTAGCCCTTGCTTTCTGGATTCTGGGGTATTTAACAAGAAACATTGCAATTTAGAATTTCAAAGGTCATAAGTGGACAGGGTCCTCTTCTGGAGCCTGAAGGTCTTTCATTTTGGAAAATGTGTACTCTGGCAATTATTATGAAGATAAATTTCTTTTTAACTTCTCAACATGCAGTTAATATTTTAAAAGAGGCAAATGACTAATATTAATGTATCTTTACTCAAATTAAGAAATTTGCAATAAAAGATACGCATCCTGAAGCACAACACATTTACAGAGCCATTCATATAAACGTTTGAGTGGAGCCTAGGGGTGTTACCTTTACACAGATCATCTAGCAATATATTGAGAAAAATGTATACAACTGTGAATATCATAAAGTTCCAGAGACCCCAAGCACATGGTTTCTACATAGTCGATTAATCTTCAAATAGTCTATCTTATTGCATGAATTATTAGTAGAAAAATCTCGTGAAGGAGAATGATTGTACAAGTTCAATTTATGATTTCAAGTAAATTTGAAAACAGTATTCCTTCCAAATATGAAGAGATAATGCTCAAGGAAGAGATGTTCTTTCTGTTCCTTCTTAACAGAGATCATTCCAGGTTTCTATCAAGGCTTTATTCAGTTTGTTTTTTACCTTTAGTAAATCTAAGAAAAAAATATGGCTGTTGTAAGTATTAGGGTTCTTCAGTATTTCTCCTAATAGACTCACGTGAAAGGCAAAAGCAATGGATATCCATTGTTTCTTTCTAATTTCCTGATAGAAATTAGCAGGTTAAGGCTTACATATTACCCAGGGGGTGGGGGAGAGTGTGTGTGGTCAGATACATTTTTGTTTATTTTGTTTTGCTTTGTTTTGTTGATGTACATCTAACTAAATGAAAAGTTGTAACTTTCAGCAAAACCCAGTCTGGATTCTGAGCCCATTAGTTCAGTTGTGTAGCCTGGTGCTATGGTTCAATGCCCAAGGCTTTACTCAGTTCTGCCACAGTTTTCCACAACACTGCCCTTAGCAATTTACTGCACTAACAAAGGACTCTGTTCTCAGTCTCAGATGCTGCAGAAAGGATCTGAATTACTTTTTAGTAAGTTCAACTTTTACCTAGATCTAGCCCACTAGTTCAGTGCCAGAATCTTTGTAAATAGAATGTTTTCGTGCACTTCTTCGTAATTTTCCAAAAGTCTCTGCAGTTAGAAGTTAGGTGGCTAACACAGGGCCTGACACCTAACGAGTGCTTTATAAACAGTTTTGGAATAAATAAGTAACTACCATGTATGAAAATTTCATCTTTGATTTTAAGACTGGATTAAACTAAGGGTAGACTTCATTTTTTACATGTAGCTAATGTACAAGTCACAGTTTTTCATTAAATGAAGGCTTATTTAGAATAATTAACAGAGGTTTATATGCCTAGATTTCAGCAAAAGACCTTTATTAGAGTCTTTTTAACACTAACCATCTTTTTCCTCTGTTTCAATATCCATAATTATTTTTCTGGCTTTTTATTAATGCATATGTATAATACATGGTGATTTACATTCATTGTGGGGAGTTGATGCATGGACATAATGTATCTTAATTCTTTGTACTTCCCCTTCCCATCATCTCTCTCATCCCTCCATCCTCTGTCCCTAGATTTCCTCCCCATTTACAAGAGATCTATATTCCTGATATCTTTTTCCACCCTTGATTTTCTTTATAAATTATTTATGTTTTGTGTTTCTCATGTGAGAGAAAGCAACATTCAAGCTTGTATATCTGATTTATTTCACTTATTATTATGGTCTTACAGTGCATTCATTTTGCTACAAATGAGTCAAATTGGTCAGTTTCTATAACTTTGAAAAGAGTACTACATTATACCCTTTAAAAACTTTTGTGAAGAAATGGCAACATTTGCAAGGTACACCTTTTTGATTTCTAATATCAGTTTTGATTATATACTCTTATTATCCTGACCACTAGAGGATAATTCCAAGCAATTTACATATTATTCTTCACTTTCCATATGGATCAGGATTGAAATAATTTTATTGTAGAGTTATAAATACTAGCTTGTTTGGAAATAGTAAGTTCATCAAATTTGGGTGTTCAAACAGAAGTTAATGGAGCATCTGAAAGGAACAGTATGGTATGACTTTGGTATTTTATTTCAAATTGACTTTTCTAACTCATTTAGCTGGGGTTATAGCTCAAAGGTAGTATGTACTATTAACTGCTCTGATCTCAGCATAGAAATAACAAAACCTTCTGATCCTGCTACTGTATTTCAATTAAGTTTATTCTTGATATATGTGAAATTTAAGTTTAGAACACAACATAATGACCAGATATTTGAAGTGGAAAATATATATGTGCTATTTATACTGTTAGTATATTTTCAAACATTGATGTTTTACCATTATACAAAATTAAATAAATTTCATTTAAGATAATCCAAACATTCTCAAAAATGCAGTTTTTTCTGAAATAGGGATAAAGTACCAATCCCCCCCAATTTAATATTTTAACTGCAATTTGATACTAATGAAAAACAATATTCTATATTTACCTTCTTGTATTTGTTAAAGCTGGAATCACCATGAATATATAATACTAAACTTAATTATTCCTGTTTGACATGTAAATATTAGTGAAACTTCTTTAAATTTCCAAGACCTGTTCATCGCATATGTTAAGAAATTTACATATTTAAACACTTAAAAAAAATTAAAACCTTATAAAAATCACCATTTTTATAGTTCTAGATATGTGACTGTAGGAATCAGGAGCTGTTACTTCACAATGAAATTCCTACAAACAGATGGCTTTTATAATCATTAAGAAGTGAAAGATAGTCCAAAAGTATGTGGAAATTCAGTATGAAATTCTTAGATCATTGTGGCCTTTGGGCCGCCTTCAGGCTTTCATTGGAGGTTGCGGTCCTGAGGGTTGGATCTGGATTGGGGGGGTGGGGGTGGAGCCCCTGCTGGGGCTGGGAAGGGTGCCGCCCCCGCCCCTGGCTCTGAGCTGTTCCTCGTCCAGGGTCCCTCCTCCCTGTACAGCTTCTTTGGAAACCAATTTTACTGCCTTTGGGCCGAAGATTTAGTTCAGTGGTTCTAGTGCCTGCCTCCCCAAGTGCAAGGTCCTGAGTTGGATGCCCGTAACCACATACAATGCTGGGTGTGGTGACTCACGCCCACCAGCAATCAATACCACATACCACAGTGCTGTGGCGTGGTGGCTCACTCCTGTAACCCCAGCACTCGGGAGGCAGAGGCAGGAGGATTGCTGAGTTCCAGGCTTGCCTGGGCTACATGGTGAGCTCAGGGCCAGCCTGAACTATACAAAGCAAGACCCTGTCTCAAAAAAAAAAAAAAAATTCTTAGATTGTTATTTTGAAAACAGACATATTTTTCATTCTAGACTTCTATTAAATTTTAGCCAATACTCATCACCTGTATTAAAATTTCTACACTGGAAATAGAAGCTTGAATAATCAAATTATGAGCCATTTTAATAAGTTGGTTAATTAATAAATACCACTAAGTCATTCTTTTTCTACCATACTAAAGTACACATTTCAAGTAAGTGATGATGGTGTATCAGAAAACGATATCTTAACAATACTCTTATTTCATGCACAGGTTGATGCTGTCTTTGTAATCATCTCTGACTAACAAAACAATAATCTTGTATACTTACAGAAGAATTCAAGTGCAAAGATGTTTCTACTATCTCTTCTGTTCAATCTCAGGGCTGTCAATTTTTGATGGAATTCCTAATAGATAATATTTTTCAAAGTATTTCAAACTTATCATAGGAGGAGAAATTCCAAGGTTCCTAGAGACTGACTATGTGAAAAGTACCAAACCACTTACTCCTGTAAAAATTCACAAATATGATGAGCTTACTACTTCCAAAGATGCTCCATGCTATTATTTAGAACTCCCTGTCAAAAAGTTTTCAGTGCTGATCTAAATGGAAAACAAAAAGTAATACATGTATTGCTGGGAATTATCCTCTGTTGGTTAGGACAGCAAAAATACATAATCAAATTCAAGACTAGAATTCTAAAAGCTGTATTTTGCAACATGTTTGCAATAGTTTTCTTTCTGAAATAATTGAATAGATAAGTTAGCCTCTTGTTAAAGCTGTAGAGAATGATCAACTTGCACCATTTGTAGGAAAATGGATTCACCGTAGTAGTGTCATACAATATTACATTTCTTTGAACTGTGAATGATCAAGTTTAATTTGTAAATTAAGATCAGCAAGGGATCAATAACCAGAACTACTAATAAAATAGGACAATTACAATAACATACTGTAATACAATTATGCTGATGTGGTCTTTTTGCTCCCTATTGAAAAGGCAGTTAATATTTGCAGACCACAGGTGACCACAATTTTCTATGAAATCATGGAAAACAAAACAGCAAATCAAAAGAAAATGCTCTCTTGAGGATACAGCAATAAATTAAATAAGTGAACAAGACCAAATTCTTGATTGCTTTTGGGCATAGTTTCTGCTGTGCATGTGGATGTGGTGTGGTGACCATGGTAACCAAGCTAATAAACACACTTGGACAGAATTTAACTTACACTCACCCTTGTTGATCAGGTAGTGGATAGTATTGAGATCAAGCTCACAAAAGGGAGGACAAACTGTGAGAGCTGTGATTTTATTCAGGCAGGGTGCCAGACAAAGCCATCTCTGTAAATAATATATTTGTGGCAGACTAAATTATTGTTGTCTTACATGTCTTGTTCTCACATTTTTTGTTCTATAACTTTCCTACTGGTACCCCTGATGGAGGGATAGATTTCCTTGATTCTTGACTTTGGGCTTAATGATGTAATTTGCCTTAGATAAGGAAATAAGAGCAGGTGAGCATAGAAAGGCCTGAAATACACGTGTTGTGAGGCATGCTCTGATTCCTCCACCACTACTTGCAAAGTGCTCCTTATTGGTGTCTGAGATACTGTCCAATACTGTTAGACAGCTACAAAGATGCTTTTAAACCCTTAAAATTCAAGCAAGAGAGTGTAATTAAGTAGCTATTTACACTGCAAAGTTGAAAACGTATGGGATGATGTTTACATTCTGGCTTCTATGACTACCATGCCAA
The DNA here is from genome assembly GCA_004025085.1 of Thryonomys swinderianus. Taxonomy (NCBI): domain Eukaryota; kingdom Metazoa; phylum Chordata; class Mammalia; order Rodentia; family Thryonomyidae; genus Thryonomys; species Thryonomys swinderianus. Next base: position 66,767 of record PVIC010002144.1, read on the forward strand.
GAGTCCTACAAATCCAAACAGGGTCAGAAAGTTGAAATTTTTCCCAGAGAAAAATTCAAATGATTAAAAATTCCAGGCACAGTCCACATGATAAACAATCATATCAGAATATGTGATTGAACATTGTCAGGATTATTTTTAAAATTACTCTGTACATATTTATAATATCTAAGTAAGTTTACCAAAGTTGGTCATTACTGTATTCTACAAGATACTGTTCTAAAATTCTTATTTTTGAGAGAGTATACCACCAATAATCTCTAGTCCCAATTTTTGATCCTTACAGAATTACTTTAAACGTTTTCTTTCAAGGTGACAGAGCACTGTATTTCTAAATAACATAGTTACATTATTCATCTTTGGTTTATAACATTTAGAAATCCCTCTCCTACTATAGAAAATTAGCTTTTAGCTTACGTTCTTATTATCTCAAACTCTACTATCCTTATATAAATACATTTTTATAGCTCCACTATAGTACTGCAGTCACACCATAATTTTGTTTAGGTTAATAAGACTAAAATTGCTATAAATACTTACATTGTACATTTTTTTAGATATTTTCAGTATTTTATAAGTAATGATTTATTTAATGTTTAAAGCATTCCATACTATAAACAGCAGGTGGAGTTTTATGTGCATTTTACTGAAGTCAAGCTGAAAAGGTAGACATTGGCAGAGATCTATTAGTAATTTGCAGATTGAGCTTTAATTTCAAGAAATTTCTCCAACATATTCCATGTTTTAACCATTATATTGTCTTTCACCTATCAGTGTTTATATTACCACCAATAAACAGCTTGTCTCAGATAAACCATTTGGCAGGACATTTTTTAACTTAATAATTGCTTCCCCAAATGTGAAAATATCATTGTTTTTTCTGTTTATGTTCTAATTTGCAATTTAGGTTTTCATTGTTTTTCACTTCAATGCTTTCTTCAGATATCTGGTGATCTTTGATTCACATACAGAGCACAGGGCACTAAAACATCCTTTGAAAATTCTGAATGTATTGAAGGAGCTATTTGCCATTTGTCATCTTTATTATTGATGAATATTGTGCCTGAGTTCTCTAGAGAATTTCCAATGTCAGTGATAATTTGAACTACCTCAGTATGGGAGCAGGATTCCAATCCCAAGTAAGAAGACTTCCATCCTGCAGTTTAGCTGCAACATAGCTTCCTCTGGAGAGGCCAGTCTTTGGCATGAGAGTGAAAGGAATAACAGGTTGTTGTACTGATTTGGCATTTGGGAGTCAGATTACTGTCAACAGTGTCCTAAACAGTCTTCTTTAGAACACTCCTTTCCCTGGTATCATCAGTCACTAAACCATTTGGAGTTCTATTACGTAAATTTGAAAGTGATTTTTCCAGCTCCAGATTAAAATGGAATTTTTGAAATTGTTAAATAGTCCCCTCTCAATTTCTAACTTGCTGTTGCCTCATTTTACATAGTCTACTGAGAACTTTGCCATCTATGTTGTGTCAACTTAGTAAAGTTTTAAGAAAAAGATTATTTAATCAAGAATCTACTTTTTTTCATTCTCAGAAGTATTTGTGAAGAATTACCATTAAAATTAAAATCAGTTATAGTTTATGCATAGATATGCCCTCAGTCTCATGGAGTCATAGGTGGAGGCTTTTTGCATGTGGTTGAATCTAGAGTGTGTGTGTGATTGATCATGATGCAGTTAGGATTAAGCTTAAACCTGGTAGTTCTAAAGGAGGATGATAACTAAATCAATCTGCGGATGGGTTTGGTATTGCCTTAATCCCGATAGCCTGGGAAGGATTCAAGGGAGAGAAGGATGCTTGTCATTCCCTAGTTGCTTTGTTACCTTCTGCCTACCATGCACTGTTTCTCCTGTGCCATACTTGTCTGCCATACCACCCTGCCATGGAGGAAGCTACCTATGCACTGAAACTTCTCCACACTCGAGCTAAATAAACCTTTCCTCTTTCTTTAATTTTTTTTTTTTTTTTTTTGAGACAGGGTCTCACTTTGTAGTTCAGGCTGGCTCTGAGCTCACTATGTAGTTCAGGAAAGCCTTGAACTCAGCAATCCTCCTGTCTCTGCCACCCGAGTGCTGGGATTACAGGCTCTTTATTAATTTTTGTCTTTATTGGTACATTTTATATACATATCATGATCATACTCAATATTGGGAATTTGTATCAGTATATAACATAATTTAATTCTCATTTTTTCCTTTCCCCAAACCTTTCCTCTTTTAACTTTGGGTGTCGAGTAACTTGTCTCAGCAATGAGAAAAGTAACTAAGAAAAACTCTAACATGGAATTTTTTTGGAAATATTGAAAAATATATGCTATTTACCATAGGCGCATCCTATATTTTTGACTTTTCCATTTCTGAATTTCATTGAAGAACATGACTTTGCTTTTTGGATTTACTGTTTTAGCAAGAAAAAAAATCATATTTATTTAAAAAAAATCCTGCCCTTCAATTGATCTTTTGGAAGATAAGTTGTATTCAATGTCCACAAGTTAAACAATGAAATATTTCAGAGGACATACCAGCCGGAAGAATCATTAGCAAAATAAAATATAGTATGCATTTAAAGGCAATCTTTTTTCTGAATGTAACTGCAGTTCTATTGTAAAAAAAAATTAAAGGGCCACAACTTAACCATGTGTTGTAGAAATAACTATGTCCAAAAAGTATGTGCTTTGTTGTCTTTTATATTTAATGATAAAATGACAGAAGGGAATCCATTATTTCCCAAGAGATATCTCAAAATCAACTTACTGAGAACAGGTTCAGAAATAAATGAACCTATCCCATATTATCTTTAGTTATTCTCTACCTTTTAGTTTAGTTCATTTTGAATGCTATTTGACATCTTTTTGTATTGGTCTGATATGAAAATAGTTTGCATGTCATTTTATCTTGTCTGTTAGAATGACAATTATTTAGTAGCACAGGATTTGGTGTAAATAGTGTCTTTATGTTACCTGTTGTATGACTTTGTTCACATAATAGATATTTTGAAGTCTTAGAGTTTTAAAAATAATACACATAATTCTGTTAGTTACATTTGAATATCATGGTTCTTTTCTCCTACATTTGCAGAAGGGATCATGCAAATATGTTAGGTGCATATCAGTATTCAGTATATAGAAAAGCACAATAATTGTTGATAGTTTATATTATCTTCATTTAACTCAAATACAGAATAAGATGTCTGGTAAAAAATTGATGCACTTTTCTTTTTATTGAGTTATATAATTTTTATTATGTCATAAATAAAGTTCTCTTTAAAAAAAATGTGTAGTGGCTGGGGATATAGTTCATTGGTGCTGTGCCTGCCTGGTAAGAACAAGGCCCTGAGTTCAATCCCAAGTACCAGGGGTGGTGGTGGTATATAAAGGCTTGTATCTTTCTAAAAGGAAGTTTCCAGAACCAATTTTATCCCAGTGTTCTATCAAACTATATCTGATTTCTAAGAATAATGATCCAATTATTTTCTTAATTGAATTCTTTATTGGTACAATTTATATACATCTCACAATCACATATAAAATTAGGGAATTTGTACCAGTATAACACAAGTTAGTTCTCATTTTTACCCATATCCCTATGGATCCAATTATTTAAAAGTTTTGTTTTGGTGATTATGATATAAGCTTGGGTGAATTGGAATAAGCATATAGCGCAGAGTTAGTAGACAAAAGTACAATAAATTTAACATACTTTTCATAATTAAAAATTATAATTTATTTCTTTTTAAAATTGACTTTATTGGTACTTTTATATATATACATTATGACCGTATTCAACTTTGAGAGTTTTTATTAGTACATGACATACCTTGATTCTCATATTTTCCCATTCCCCTGGCCTCCCTACAATTCCTAACCCTCATAATAATCTTATTTCTTGCCAAGACACAATATCCAATTACAAGATTAGAACAGAATAATGAAGGACAAATTGCTTGAATCTTTAGAACACAAATCATAACATGTTGACAAAGTTGATGCATGGTATAGCCACTCTTGCCTGTTTTGTGATTGTCAAAGATTTTTTTGTTTTTGAGACAGGGTCTCGTTTTGTAGTTCAGGCTGGCTCTGAGCTCACTATGTAGCCCAGGCAAGCCTGGACCTCAGCAATCCTCCTGTCTCTTCCTCCTGAGTGCTGGGGTTACAGGCATGAGCCACCATGCCCGGCGCTGTGGTATGTGGTATTGATTGCTGGTGGGCGTGAGTCTCCAGGCCCAGCATTGTATGTGGTTACGAGGATTGAACTCAGGCCCTTGCACTTGCGAGGCAAGTGTCGGAACCACTGAGCTAACCCTCCGGCCCTGTCAAAGATTTTTTTTTAACATACAGGTCAAACCTTTTTTTAAATTGTGGTATAGATATATTTTCTATACACATCATGGTCACACTCAACATTGAGAGTTTGTACCAGTATATGATATGACTTAATTCTCATTTATTTCCCATTCCTCTACCCACCATACAACACCCTACTTCCTGTATACATGAGTTTGTTTCTCCCTTTTTTTACCATCACAATTTTTTCTGTCCAGATCTCTGCCTTTCTTAACATTGGAATATAAAATATTGGCAAATTCTTTTCATCAGAACTAACTAAAATTTGCCCTACCTTTTGAATGAAATTTTCCACATGCCACTACAGACTTACAAAGAAAACTTCTATTTGGCATCACCTACTGAATGACAGTAAGATAAAATGAGAGAAAATGCTACAGATAGTTTATCTTTTCCACTTGTGTAAAATCTTGAGTGTGTTATTTCATGTCCTTATGGCTCAAGTACCTTCATTTATAACTAGAAAAAAAGAATTGACATAGAACTGTTTGAAACACAGTTCAAGTAATATCAATCCCTGTCCATTGTTCAGTTTATCTCTACATTGTTTTTTCCAGATGTGTTTTATCTAGACAAAGCCTTTGAGGATGAATAAAATATGTTAGATTTATCTATATCTCCTTCACAAGATCACTGGAATTTTTAAAGATAATATGGGTCTGTTAAGCCCTCTGCCCCTTTCTATATCCATCAATTATATATCTATGGTACTTGTTTAGTATTTTATGTGTATTTCAACTGTGCTGTTTTTTATAGAAGAATGAGTAATTATATTAAAAACAGCTTATTTTAGGGCTGGAGGGTTAGCTCAGTGGTTCTGGCGCTGGCCTCGCAAGTGCAAGGACCTGAGTTCGATCCCCGATAACCACATATAATGCTGGGCATGGAGACACGCCCACCAACAATCAACACCACATACCACAATGCCGTGGGCTCATGCCTGTAATCCCAGCACTCGGGGGGCAGAGACAGGAGGATTGCTGAGTTTGAGGCTTGCCTGGGTTACATAGCGAGCTCAGGGCCAGCCTGAACTACAAAGTGAGGCCCTGTCTCAAAAAAAAAAAAAGAAAAAAAAAGAAAAGACCTACTTTAAGAGCCTATAGGAGGTGAATCTCACCGGCAGAGTCCTCTGCAGGTAACGGTAAGGAGCAGCTGGGCCAATGGGGGAGGGGTCAGGCTGAGTGTGGGAAAAGGAGAGAGAGCTCTGTGAGCAGAAAGGAGAAGGTGAGAGCAGCTAGGGAAAGGAGAGGCTGCTTTCTGTGCACTCGTTCTTTCATGTACGCATTCTAACACTACGCGTAGGGTGCTGTATGCTAGACAGGAATATAAACAACAGTAGTATGTTAATATATAAAAACAAAGGTGGAGCTGAGTCTCATAAAGATATAAAATGACAGTGGGCTAGGAACTGGGTGGGGGAGGGAGAGGGGCCACAGTGGAAGGCGACAGCATTCGTCAGAACACGCTTGACTCCAAAGAGTTTCCTGGCTCGGGGTCATATTTCCTTCTAAGCAGATTCAATGACTGGTTCATGTGGGAGAATTTAACTGGTATAGATGGAAAGATTAATGCATTCTGCTCCATGAAGGGAGATATTTTATTTTCGAGTCAAATGCTTGAAATCAAATGCTGAAGAGAACGATGAAACGATAAAAGTAAAATTCAAGGAAAAATAACTGGACAAAAAGGAAAGTAAATATGAAGAATTTAAGATAGAAATGTATGAAAAATGCTGACTGAAACTTTAAAAAGTCCAAGGGAGCATACAAAGTAAGGAAGGGCCTTGTGGGCAAAGACTGAAGCGTTCATTTACAGATCCTTTTACTGGCTCGACACAAAGCAAATTAATATCTTCTGCAGAGGAATTATGCGATCAAATTTAGGAGTTTTAAAAAGTCAGTTTGGTTTCAGTATCAAAAATAGGTAATGAAGTAGGAAAGGTAGGTAAGCAATGATAAGGTAGAGTGAGACATAAAGGGGCACCTTGACTTGAGCCACGTGGGCCTGATGTGCAGACACAATCTAAAAGACTAATGGAAGTTATATTTAAAAGGCTTTGAATGTCCATCTAAAGATTATTCCACATCACTGAGTAAGAACCTTATGAAAAGTTGATGCTGAAACATACAGCCCGAGCAAAGGAAGCGGAGAGGAGAGCACTGAGGATCGTGCAGGGGTGACCAGGTCACCAGGGTGCTCAGGGTCAGCTGCCCGGGCAGCTTCCCACATGGAAACCCCTACACCTGGAAACGCATCTGGCTCCTCAGCCTCATTACTATTAGTGACAATATTCCCTGGTCCCTGAAGAAGAAAATGATGAGTTGTGCAGGTCTGGAGCACGGCCGGCCTCCCGATGTGAGAAGTGACTCTGCCATTAATCTCTTGGCCCAGGCATGTGCAGAGAATGGAGGCTCCTGGCACCTGAGGAGAGCCACTCTGAAGATAGCTGGAGCAGAACTACAATGGGCAGAAAAGCGGGAGGCTCCTTCTTGTCATTCCCTGACATTTAGTGAAACAAACTCAGACCGAGTGAGGAAACCTGGGAGATGGTATTAGTCCCAGGACAAGGCTCAGGCGCAGAGCATACAAGGTGCTATTGCTAATCTAAGTCCTGCACAAAACCTGATTTACCAAAGCACGGTTGCGTCTACAAGTTCAATTATCCCTGAAGCTAGAAACTACCTAGCTTTGATAGTTGTATGTTTTTGAATCAGTGCCCAGGGATATGTACAGTATAAAATCAAGAAATTAAAATTTTATTTGAAACTCTACATTAATAATATTCATTGTGTTCTCCATGTCACTAGAGTCAGTAATGCCTCGTTGGCTCCAGTGCACAGAGATTATATGAGACCTATTGTTATAATGACTTTATCCAGTTTTCTTCTAATCTTGTTACTCCAACCCATTAAAGTGGTTTCTTAGTATTAGTGTCAAACTTCACATGCAGCAGGACTCAGTCATGTTGAATATTCGACATTCTTCAGTTGATACCACATATTTCTGTGTTTTGAAAAAGCAGCATTCTTCATGCAGACTCACAGAAAGCTTGAAGATACTTTGGACCTTATTTATAATCACAGAAAAAAGAAAAAGAATTAGAACCTATTGGGATGTATTCCAGAGCACAGACCTACTTCACTTTAGTGGTATGAGTTAGTCTCATTTTCTGTGGGGAGAAGAGAAAAATCAAGGAGATTGAATAACATCTCCAAAGACACACGGAGAGCTTTTAAAATAATTAGAATTGAAACAGTGACTTGGTTGTCTTTAGATGTCATCCTCCCTCCACGTTTATCAATATTCTGTCTTGTCGCAGTGATGATATGAAACATTGATGATACAATAATAGATTGTTTATATCCTCAGTGGCACCAACTATAAAAGGAAACAGCAGGTAAACAACTAGAATAGACTATCATAAGGGCTATGCTTGAGAAATACAAGGTTTATACAGAAGAGTATATCAGGAGAAATGTGTAATGACAAAGGTATTTCTTCTAAAGCTGAAAGATGAATGAAAGATGTGAGGCAGAGATAACAGCTCCACACTCAAAAGAGATGAGTCCACTGCATTCCCTGATGTACCACTGATGTCCGGCTCTGGAAATGAAGGAGTTCTTAGGCAGGCCGCCGGAGGTGCCGCCGAAGACTAACTTCTGTGACAGCATCCATCCTCCGGGGTTTCACTCCAGATTTTCTTGCTTACGGCCGACGTCCTTTCCCAGAGCAGACTCCCTCCATCTCATGCCGGGTTATGTTACAGGTACCAAGAGCTCACCAGCTCCATCACCGTCACCGCCGCAGTCTGATGCTGAAAAGCCCTCCACTTTAGAGCACTTCTGCAGGTGGCTGAAGCCGCTGGTCAGATTCTGTCGGAGTTCAGTCTTTCCTGCGGCCCAGCTCTACTTCTTACCTCTGTTTCTCTTCCATACATGCTAATACTAGCAGCCCTCCTCAGGGGATCTCCTAAATATTGCTTTGTGTCTCAGAATCTACTCTGTAGAAAACACATAGAGCACAGTGATTTTCTAAATAAACTTGACTCTTGTGTTGTAAGTCGGTAAGTGGAGCAAAGAAGTAGAAGAGGAGCAGCTGGAAAGGTGAGCGGGAAGGTTCACCTTATGATCACCTTATGATCGGGAAGGCTCATTAGAACACAGAACCTTATGGAGAATGGTGCATCCCAACAGCTGACCTATCAGGAGCCCCTCAGGGACAGCCCTGTCACACACCCTTGTCATGCACAGTACTTACGGAAGGTGTTACTTCACACTTGGGAGTTGTTAGTCTGCACAGCAGTGAATTGAACAACAGAAGAATATCTGTCTATTCTATTGACACTGGCCTCCGGTGTTTAGTGTGGGTCTGGAGAACGTGTATACTATAAACTCGGTGAGTCACCAGACAGGTGCTAGCCATCAGCCAATGAGGGCTAGCATATAATTTTGGAAAGAAAACATTTTTTCTTACCAAGGATGTGAGAATGTAGGGTTCTTCTCATGGAGTATAAGACAGGTGGTCTATCAAGACCATGGAAGACTGATGTTATTCTGTGTCTACATTGAAACAGTCACTTTCCACCTCCCAGTCAGTATGTAGTTCTGTTTCTCATTGGTATCCAAACAGGCACAGAAATACATGTTACTAAGAACGTCTAAGTGCTGGGAATTAGTTTGCTAAAGGTCTTGCATTGATGAACAAGTTCACATCTTGAAGGACTGTATCAAGTTGTAATTATTTTGTTATAACAACTTTAAATATATCATTCCTAGGTCTTCTCACTCACTAGAATTCATGGTCTCTTATAGGGAGAATGGATTCCAAGTACTCTGATCTTTTTAGAAGGGAGGAGTCTTCTCATGAAGGTGTCACTGCAGCTGTGATTTGCAGGTTACCTGAACTTGAGTATTCTAAACAGTAATTGTTCTTGGGCTGGCTCTCTAGAGCCCTTCATTGAAAGTCTGGATTTCTTAGGAAAGTGACTGCTTAGGTACAAGCAGTTCCTGCAAGGCAAGCGCTTGGATTGTCTGGAAAAGAAAGGTGGTCATCCTCACACCCTGGGTTCCTGAGAAATAGCAAGGCTGCCAATAATGCAGAGAAAATGTGATAATCCTTTCTCCAAAAGGGATTTTCTCAATATATAAAATATATCTCCCCACATTCTAAGGCAGATTAAGACTAGTTTTTGAAATATCCTGTCAACTGTATTATTGGTTTTCTATTAGAATTTTGAAAAATCAGAATTAGCAAGTCCTATAAATATATTTTTCATGATTCTGTGTGAAAAAGTTTGTAAATTGTACTAGGAGAACTGCAAATAGGAAAAGAGTCAAAAAAATGAAAATATCATTAACTCTAAAGGGTGTGATATTTTACCCTACTTGTTAAAAGTAATTGTTTTTCAGAGCTGGCAGAAGACAGGGTGCTCTTGGGGCCACGGACCGATACCATTCCTCACAGCCCAGCAGACTGTGTGAACTTCATGTCTGCATTAGTTCCTTGTACCCCAAGATTGCAAGTCACATAAGCATGAGGCAGAACAAGAATTCCAAGGAATCCCAAATTTTGGAAACCCCAATTTTATAAGAAACCTGGGAAACCTTCACAAGTTTTGCCTTGAAGTGAGATATTTCTTCCTACATTAGGGCCTTTATACTGGGCTACATGCCAGCCATTTTTATTTTGAAGTGGGATCTCACTAAGTCAACAAATTGCCCATGCTGGGCTGTAATCCTCTGCCTCAGCCCCAGAGTGCTAGGATTGCAGGTGTTTACCACCATACCCTGCTGAGACACCATTATATTATCTTGGCCTGGAAATCTATTGTCTATTTTATGAGGTTTTATATTCCAACACTAGTTCTAATATAAAAAAAATCCTTGAAAGCATTGTTTGAAATAGTAATTGACAATATTTCTTCATGCAACCTAATAAAATACGAGAGATATTAGAAGCTTCTTCCAACAAAATTACTAAAGGATTAAATATCATTTCATTTAAAAATGAGTATATCATCTTTTCCTAAAGCTTATATTATACATATAGGTTTGTGTCTAAATGGTCCCCAAAACCTCTTGGAGTCATAGGTGGGGCTTTTTAGGGGTGGTAGGATCTAAAGTGTATAATACATCATTGATATTTTGTGAATCTTAGTCATGGTCTCAGTTTTTATACTCAAGAGACAAGACACTCCTCCAATACAGAGATAAGTTTTTGGGAAGGTATTAAAAGTGTAATGATAGTTTACATTGCTCAAGCTTCCCACCTCTCCCACTCAAGAAAGGATATCAGAATGTAAGTGATTAGAAATGACTCTCTTATGAAGTTAATTTTGAATCCATTCCAATTAAATCATTCACAGCCTTGTTACCTTGGGATAAGTGGTGAATTATCTTGTCATATTAAAAATGAATATGGTGCCTCAGTTGAGTAGCAACTGTATAACTAAGGCTCTCCACCAGTGAATGGAGAGGTATAAAATATAGTTATTAGATCAGTACATGTGTGCCCATAATTATTTTATACGTGCAGTAAATATCATAGCTCTCTGATGAGTGTGTGCAGCTGCCTTTTGATTCAAGTCCAGGGAAGAGAAGCAGAATAGGGAATAAATACAGTCCTGGAGAGGACATTCTCTGGGTGTAAATGCACACGTGCAAGATGGGCCTTCTTTGCCCTTTTCCTCTTTCCTCCCACCCTCTCTTTTGTCCTATTTTTTTCTCTTCCATCCTTGGGAAACCATTTGTCCTAATGGTATCAGAACAAGGAACTGGGATCTGAATATAGGAAGGAGATTTTCCATGCAGGACTTTGTACAGCGCAGGGTGTCAGAGTCTGGGAGGGCCAGGAGACAGGCCGGCTCATCCAGAGGCAACGTAGTGACTGACATTTGTAATATGCTGAATGAAGAAGAACTGGAGTCCACAACCAGGGCCATGGGAGTCAGGTCTCTCACAGAGCCAGAGAATAGAGTTGTAAATATAGTAAAGGGGAAATCAGAGCAAATTCTGTGAGTAGAACTGGATTTGATTCTGAAGCATTTAGATAGATGATAGAGGGAAGAAAGGAAAGTGTATAACAATAAATTAAATATTTACATGATTAAAAGTGACTTCATGTGAAATATAGAAGAACCACAGTTTCCCAGCTAACAATTTTTATAGGAGAAAAATCTGCCATGTTTAGTCTTAATCCTGTAGTCACAGTCTGTTATATCACCTCTGACGGGGCAAACTGAGTTTGTGTGTAACCTCTTATGTCACGACAGAGAACACAGCAGCACTCCGAGTCACCCTCCCAAAGAGGGAGACCCAGTTTTAATGAGAAAACATCTCACACAGCCTTCATTGTAGAGAAACTGCAAAGTAACAGGGCTGGAATCTCTAATCACAGTGGAAGACCAAGAAGACCCAGATTGGACTGCATAGCTGTAAAATTCTTTGTGCCACCAGGAACATTGTTGGGACCCTGGAGGATATTGACAGGAATCTGAGTGTTAGGCAGTGGTATGTGTCTGTGATCCTAGCATTTTGGGAAGCTGAAACCTAAGGATTCCAAGTTTGGGACTGAGGAATTTAGCAAATCAGAGAAAGCCTATTTCAAAATAAAAAAAAAAATAAAGATAGAGCTGTGGGTATGACTTAATATGAAGGCCCTGGGTTCAATTTCTGGTACAACCACAAGAACAAGAAAGTGGTAGCAATTGATGCATTAATGTTAATTTCCCAAAATTGATGTTGAATTGATATTGTACAGAAAGATGACCTTACTGGTAGCCTGTTGATAGCTAGAAAATGATGGTAAAAGAGTGAACATTGTGTTGTCATTTGTAATTAAAATTATCAAGGGGCTGAGCCAGGGATTTAGCTCAGCAACAAACCACTTGCCTGCCAAGCTCAAGGTCCTGAGTTTAATCATCAGTACCAAAAGAAAAGAATTATTAAGGAGAAAATGAATCTTATATTCTACTTGTAACCTTATTATATTTTCAAGGTAGTTTCCAAATGTGAACCAATGATATAATAAATCAGTAGATGTCAGTGACACTATTTCCACTAAAGGCTAAAAGCAAGAGCTATCATAAATACCTTAGATAGGGAATTAGGCACAAAACAAAGAATTTCTGGTTCCTAACTATAAGTGCTTTTCAAAGACCTGAAAAATTATCAGAGGCCTGTAAAACTGAATTGTTGACTTGGTTCTTAAGACATTAAAATTAATAAATGTTTACATAAACATCTTATTATATCAACCTCATTAACTGCCATGGTTAACATTTATAAATTTTTCCCTACATTTGAAAGCAATTTGCAGTTTCAGTTTCTCACAGTGAAAGATTTTCACTAGGCTTCTGAAATAATTGCTAAAAAAGTCAGTCGACTGTAAATGAAATGAGTCATTCAGTGATATTCAAAAGAAAAATTATAAAATACATTCAAAGGCTCAGAGCAAAAGAAGGATGTTGAATGCAGGATAGGGTATATTTTAGTAGTTCTATCTAGTATTAAATAAAGGGCTTAAAATAGCTTTCTCAGTGGCAAAATAGTTTGATATGTATTAACCAGATGATGTGGCTCTTAGTCAAGAAAGAAAATTCTACCATTTTCCTTCAAAGAATCTGACAAAGAATAACATTTGGAGTGTTTAGAATGGACAGTGTCACTTTAAGACGATAGCTCTTCTGAAACTCCCCATGTGACCACCGGATAAAAATAACTCACTTCTTTAGCCTCCTGCTTTCAGATCAGACATCACAATTTCCTAAGTCTTTCATCAGAGAACATCAGGAACATGTTTACAGACGAACAGGTGGAATTATTATTTGTTGCCTTAAGGAGAAACACACACCATAGGAAATGTAGATTGTCTGGGTAAGATGGGTTAGAAATAAATTATTAAAGGATTTGGATTTTATTTGGATAATTTGATGGGCTATGAAATCAAAGATGTGCTGTAGATTTGGTTCAGGTTAGTGACAATTCTACAAACATTTCAGTTAATCTTAGACAGAGAAAGAAGGACAGCAGAGTACAGGGTTTGGTTGGTAAAGAAATCTGTCCTTTCAGCCCAGGAGGAGGAATACACAGTGTGAGCTATGTGAGCTGGACAGTGGTCTTGTGTTTGTGTTACTTCATAAATCCCTCAGGTGTTTCTTGCTTGGTGTGAATGCTCTATAAAGCTTTTGATAATCAACAGGGGAGAAACATAGTCCAGTCGAAAGCATCCTGCCCACTAGCAATAAGTCTGAGGTCTGTCTGTAAGCCAGAGACAAATTTTCAGATTGTCAGTGCTGCTGCTTCCTTTCCACAGTTCTGGGTGGGACCAGTCTGTTTCAACAGCAAATGCTTTCCGGCACAATTCTCTGGCCTCTTTTTCATCGTTCATGTTCATCGCCACTTCTGTTGCAGGTTGACATTTTTTAAGACTTAAAAGGCAGAGCCCATAGGTATTCAGCTGTCTGTGTTGAAGATGAGTTTTCTTACTCTTGATTCTGTCGATTGGGGCACCTTACTACGTATGTGGTAGTCTCAAGTCCTGCATAAAACCTCATTATATATTTAATGGTTAGTCTACAAAACTCCTCTCCCTTTCCCTCATACATTTTTGCTAGCAAGTACCCACTAATTCCTCATGTAACAGTCTCACTCTTTGCCCTTTACAGAATGACTTGCTATGGTAGTCAATCCTGGGTTTCAGTTAGTGAAGCTCATAAAATCCTCTCTTTCCTTAGAGAACATAAAGCATCTTTAATTAAATATATCATTGACTTATTTAATAACTGCTTTCCTAGCTAGTTTCATTCTTGAAAGGTATTTGCCATGTCACTGTCACTCAGCGTGTAGTCCCAGAGTGCCCAACACTGTCTAAGTCCAAAATTCAGTAATTTTTGCAAGAATGAATGAATGGATGAGTGAGTGAAACAAAGCATCTCTTGGGGGTCTATGAAAGCCCTGCCAGTTACTGTGAGGTTTGCTTAATAGAAACTATCTTATTACTTTAGAAATAATTTTCTAGTGATGACACATATGGGTTTATATTTCATTTTGAGTGGATTTGTGACCAACATCTGGAGTTCTTTTGGTCCCTTGAGATAAGAGCTCTATCTGCACATATTTGCCTTATAAATGAGAATGTTCTGCATTTCTGTCCCCAGGCCAGGATAACATAACAAAGGTATGTGCAGTACCAGTGGCCAGGCTGATGCACTTATAGAGACATCCCCAAAAAACAGTTGTCTTTTTTTGC
>PVIC010002145.1:0-81119 GCA_004025085.1 Thryonomys swinderianus
TTTTTTTTTTTTTTTTTTTTTTTTTTTTTTTTTTTTTTTTTTGAGACAGGGTCTTGCTTTGTAGGTCAGGCTGGCTCTGAGCTCACTATGTAGCCCAGGCAAGCCTCGAACTCAACAATCCTCCTGTCTCTGCCTCCCGAGTGCTGGGATGACAGGCGTGAGCTACCACGCTGGGCACTGTGGTAGTGGTATTGATGGCTGGTGGGCCTGAGTCACCATGCCCAGCACTGTATGTGGTTACCAAGCTCGAACTCAGGACCTTGTGCTTGTGAGGCAGGTGCTGGGACCACTGAACTTAATCTCCGGCCCTAAAAACATATATTTATTTATAAAGATTTGTACATAGAATATAAATATACATTCTAAATTGCATTTATAAATAAAGAGCAAAATACCATTTTACTCTATGAATTCCTAAAAATTGAGACAACTCAAGTAAGTATAATAGAATAAGGTCAGAAGCCACATTAAGTCTAATGTGGTAACAATAAAAACAGCTCATTTACTGAATGTTTTCTGTATCGTTGGACTATGCTAAGTACCTATGTCACTCATTTCCACAACTGGCTAAAGGTCAAAACTTAGGTGTCTGTTCTTGACTCTCAGTGGATGTCAAAAGCAGACTGAAAAATGGTGGTAGACAGAGGAACAACCCTCAGTATCCCTCTCCTTTAGGACACAGTGTACTTCTTTCTCGAAACTTCACTAGCTCTTTCTCTTAACCTTTTGCCTCCACAAACCTGACATGAGACTTGGGCCTCATCTAGGAACCCAGATCATGCAGGACTTAAAAAGAGACTCATAGTCAAGCAGAGATTCTATAAGCAGAACAGAGAGAAGAAGACAAAGCAAGAGAAGTACAGTCTTGGAGCAGGTAGAAGTAACAATTGTTCAGATACGTCTTGGTGTAAGTTCAACAAAAATCTGTGAACACTACTTACCAGGACTAATCTACAGGTCAAGCCTTTTCATTTTCTAGGTGGGCCTCCAACCTGCAACCCTCTTGCCTCAGCCTCCTGAGTAGCTGGATGACAGGTGTACATCCTTGTACCCTGCAGTCCTATCTTTAATAACATTTTTTTCCAGTACTGGGGATCAAACTCAGGACCTTGCATGTGTTACTAATAACATTTTAAAATAATATCTTTTTTAATATTGAAAACTATTCCTCTTCATCAGGGATAGGATAAGTGCAAACTTACTTCATCTGCGTTTACAGAAGCCACAGCCAATTCCTTCTCCTTTACAGCAAGATCTTGAGAGAGTTTAGCAATGGATTCACTTGCTTCCATAAGCTTATTGAGACCTTCACAAAAGCACACATACACACTCTTGCTGAGTATAACTGTACTGTACAACCCTTCATCAGTATTTACTATCTGTAAGGCAGTACATATGTAATACAACAACCACAAGATAATTATGGAGAAAGCCTTGAAAATACATATCTTGGGAAGACAATACTACCCATATTTCTGAGATTTAACAAGGACTAAGAAAATAGCTTTGATGAAAATATTACCTATCTGATCTCCAACATAATATTTTTTAAAAAGTAAAACAAAGGAGAATATAATTTAGATACATTCAAGGGAAGATCACTGTGCCAGCCTGAATGCAATTTGTTTGGGCAGAAAATTTATTTGGCAAACTTAGGCTCTCCTTGGCTTTGTAAATGGTTGGTGGAGGTCATTTTTCTTTTTTTTTTTTTTTTTTTTTTTTTTTTTTGCCTTTGTATCATACTGGAGCTGAACTGGCTAATGAGATAGAAAAAATGTTAATATTTTTGATTTTTTTTTTTTATACAGGGTCTTGCTTTGTAGTTCAGGCTGGCCCTGAGCTCACTATGTAGCCCAGACAAGCCTCGAACTCAGCAATCCTCCTGCCTCTGCCTCCCGAGTGCTGGGATTAGAAGTGTGAGCCACCACGCCCGGCCAATGTTAATATTTTTATGGTTCTCTTTGCTATAAAAATGAAAACAATCACTAGACCTTGTGTAACTGACTCTGTGATCCTTGGTAATGCAGAGTGAAATAACCAGTTAACTGAATCTCTCAGATTGGGTTCTAGACAGGTTTACATCTAGGGTCCCTGGGAAGGGGAGGTGGTCACTGTGTATTTTCCACCCTGGCTGACAGAGTCTCAGTAACACACCTTTATGCCATCTTTCAAATAGAGAATAGGCAGAAATAAATTTCTCCAGGAACATTAATAACAACAAAACAGAACTAAAATAAATAAATGATGTGTACCTACTGCCTTTAACGTAAGTTGTGAGTACATATTATTTTGTGTGTGTGTGTGTGTGTGTGTGTGTGTGTGTGTGGTGTGATGAGACTTATTTATGTAGTTAGCTGATTTTCAGGAAGGGTTTTTTTTTTTTTTTTTGAGACAGGGTCTCACTTTGTAGTTCAGGCTGGCCCTGAGCTCACTATGTAGCCCATGCAAGCCTCAAACTCAGCAATCCTCCTGTCTCTGCCTCCCGAGTGCTGGGATTACAGGCATGAGCCACCACACCCAGCCAGGAAGGGTTTTATTAAGACTAAATTGCTTGCCTGGGATGCACCTGAACTTGAGGTACTCTTGCCAGAGTTGTGGAATTATAGAAGTGCACTGACATGCTCAGCTAGTATTTAGTTTTTCATAAAGGCTATGCTTAAGAACCAGACTGGGAAATTCCTAAAAATATGGCAACTGTTTCCCATGAATTGATACAAATAAGCTTTGGCACATCACTGACTCTAGAACATCACATGTAAGGAGCGATCAAGATATATGGTGAATGTTTAAATTTTAAAAGATGTATTACAGTAAAAGACACCTTGCCACTAATCCTCAAAATACTCCCATTTATTTCAAAGACTCTTCTCCTACACCATCACTTTCTGAAGCAGCAATAAGTGTTTGTAAGTGTCTTTGTAAGATGTGATTAAAAAAAAAACAGCAAATAAGGCTGCACAGTGCCGTACAATGGAAAGATTCTAAAACATTAGTGCGTCCTCATCCACCTTACTCACCCCATCTGGCACCGTGTAACTTTTGGCTCTCCTCCAAAGAAATCATGACTATTAAAGGCAAATATTTTGCATGGGTTCAGGACCTCGAGCCCCCCATGACAAATGCAACTAACGACACTCAGGAAAGAGGACTTCCAGGGCTGCTTTAGAAAGTGGCAAGAGCACGAGGGTGAGTGTGGGAGAAACGAGAGGGCGTATTTGAGGGGGATTAATGGCAGTGTGTCTTTCACTGTAATACATTTTAAAAAATGTAAACATTCACTGTATATATTCTTCAGAAGCTGAGTTCTCAGAAAGCCATAGGAGAAGGTTCCTCTCTCCTAGATGGCTAATGAACAAGTTTTGTTTAAGGGAAATGAAAGAAGAAATCCTTTGGACCATATGTGCTTTCTGGACATATACTCTGTGCCAATATACACTTCCTACCTACACTGCAGAAAATCATTCCTTGGGTCAATAACTTACTGCTTTTTCCTCATTTTTTTTTTGAAACAGGGACTCACTTTGTAGTTCAGGCTGGCCCTCAGCTCACTATGTAGCCCAGGCAAGCCTCGAACCCAGCAATCCTCCTGTCTCTGCCTCCCGAGTGCTGGGATGATAGGCGTGAGCCACCACGCCCGGCACTGTGGTATGCGGTGTTGATTGTTGGTGGGTGTGAGTCACTACGCCCAGCATTGTATGTGGTTACCGGGATCGAACTCAGGCCCTTGCGCTTGTGAGGCAGGCGCTGGGACCACTGAACTTAATCTCTGGCCCATGTCTTTTCCTCATTTTTGCTTTTTGCCTTTTTCTTTGTAGGAATTTAGAAAGCACTAACATAGCAAAATTGATAGAAATCAAAGCAGTTGCAATTAATTCCTCCTTCCGCCATCTCCAAGCACTGGCTTGGGGACTACAGAGATTCATGGCCACCACAGTGGACCCGGAATGAAGACAGCTGGGTACAAACCCTCTAGAAGACAATGCTCATAGTTTTTCCTGCCCCGAGTTCTCTGACAGCACAGAAGACCTTTAAACTCAATTCCTAAATCATCTACTACTCATGACCGAGCTAGCACTTTGTCTTCAAACATAATATCCACCCAACAGAATCTCCAGATTGATATCAAACCAACTCTGAAAAAGACAAGATTTCACTCCTCTTACCAATAGTCATACGTTCAGCTTGTTCATTAATGTATTTCACCTTTTCAGTATAAATGTTTTTGTAGCCATTTATAAATGAGAGATAAGACTTTGGAGTCACGTGTGCTCTTCGCCGGTATCTGAAAGTAGAAACCCAACAGTGGCCACCTCCGTGGTTCTGGCAAGCTCACACGCAGTCAGCAGACTGGGAAGTCAGTGCTGGTGCCAGCTTACTTTCGTTCACACCTCTCCATCTGACACAACTCTCACGCTCAAAGGGCAAAGCAAATCTGTATTTGCTGACACCAGCTTTCACAGAACAAACTCACCATCCCTGCTCTTAGTGAATGGTTTTTCTGCAGTCCATTAAGATTCTGTTTCATAATTTCTTGGCATGAAAGAATTGGTAAAACTGAGTCATGCAAAATACAAAACCTAAATGTTCCCTTAACATAAGGCAATAAAGAATCTTAAAAACAGTGTTCTACTTTAATCAAAATAAATAATGCATCAGAATAGGAAACTAATTATAAGCAGTTTATAATGAATCAGTTATATCATTTCCAAAACAAAATTAAGCAAAAGAAATAGATCAACTCATTAAGCATCTGTTACTTGGACGCTCAGAGAGGGTAAAGAGGTATTTAAGGGTGGACGTTACTTAATTTTTAAACTTCTTTTATTTGCCATCTTTTCAATAGATAATCACTGGAAAATCAAGGCAAGAAAAATCTACAAGTAACTGAGACTTCACGTTTAATCAGGAAGAAGAGTCCTTCACTGCATGTCACAAAGTTCCCCTTCGGAGGGACCTTTGGTCCTAACAGCTATGAGCTTCTGTAATACACTGACCTTTGGAAATAATTTTCACAGCTCTCTGAAACCATGTCGTGAAACAGGCCCATTGTTTCTACAACTTGTCTTTTAATTTCACTGGAGCAGACGATGTTATACTCTGAAAGGAAATAGGAGGCCACAGCGACCAAGGCCTCCTTTGGCCAGCGACTGAACCAGTCCATTGTACAACCTGATATCAAACCAGGGAATTTCAAAGATCGGGCACGGAACTTCTCACCAACCTGTTGATAGCAAAACCCAAAAGCATGAGACACCCAGAGGCAGTTATCCCACTGTCAGTCATTCCAGAGGGAAGGAATGGAATGCATGTATTCCGAGCCAATAGCATGACATTACAAATTTAAAAACTTCTTGGGTTGCAACTAAGTATTCAGAGTTCAGATAAAGAAAGATGATGCATTTCCACACTTTCCTATCCTGGCACTGCTTCTCCATTGTGGAGTTCAATTGTAGGAACTATCTTCTCAGAGGAAACTGACACTGAGACTCTTTTGGAGACAGAACACCAAGAGAGTGGAAGGAATGATTTGAGCAAAACTGCAAAGTGCTGAAGGTTCAGATATTTATTTTGAGAAGGAAACAATTTAGGGAGCCTACAAAACTTTCTTCAAATTTCTAGAAAGCTTTTTGTGCAAAAGGGGTCCCAATCATTTTACAGGGAAAAATCAAAAGAAGAGTATAAGGTGCAAATGGACAAAATTTAACTGATTAGAAGGAAGAAATCTGACAATGAGATTATCTAAAAAGGAAGGAGCCTGCCCTCAGATAAGATTGCATGGAGCACAGCAGAAGGGTCCAGAACTTTCCCTAATGATAGAAATAGTCTACAGAGGTGATTTTCAGCATGGTGGCCACTATCCACACGTGGAAACTGAGTACTGGAAATGGGGCTAAGTAGGAGTGAGGAAGTGAATTATTACTCTCATGTAATCCTAATTAATCAAAATTTAAATAGCCACAAGTGGCTAATGGCTACTGTACTGGATAGGACAGTGATCAAGAGATATTCAATCCTACTGCAGGGAGCTATGTCTGTACTGAAGGTACCTCTGGGTGAGATCACATCACCAAACTCCTTACAATTCACAAAATTAATGTCTTTTGGATATTAATGAAAAAAATAGTAGGCCGTGTTGTAGTTTCTAGTAATGTGAATATTTTAAGTTATCCCACTGGCCGTGAGATTCTGGCCAATGGAGACTGGTGGCAGGAAAGTGTTAACTTTAATTCAATGAAACAGATATCCATTTCTGAGCAAACACCTCAACAGAGGCACATTAGGAGCATTTAAATAACTACCAATTTATCTTACACAGATAAAAATAAGGACTCACTGGAGAGAAGCAGAGAACCACATGCAGGTTCTTTCTGGAACGAGAAATAAAGTACTCATAGAGGTTGTCAAAGGTGGGAGGATGGCGTGGCATTTCCCTCTTCATCACCGATATCAGACTTTGGGTGATTTCGTCCATCTCGTCACGTGCAAACAGGTTGGAGATCTTTGAGCCACAGACAAGAAAGGAGTTTGGTTTTAGGGTTCCCCAAGCCACCACACTGCTCCTCTTGTTTCTCCCCATGTTGTCATCTGGTTTTACATTTTTCTTTTGCATCCTCACACCCTGGCTAGTCACAGATTATTGAGTGCAAATTTTTGTCAAGCAAATTATTCAAGAGTGGATTATGGTCCCCTCCACCTCGTTAAACAGCTGTCACTAAAAAATTGTCTCCACCTTTTGGAACAACTGTAACAAACAGGGAGTGGTCACAGAAGGGCTGATACAACCAGTATCAGAAGCAGTAATGCTAACAGCCACCTAGAGGTAGCAGAAATTTCTACATTCCTGGTGAGTAAATGGATACATGTTACTTTCCTTCTGCTAAAATAATCTATAGAATCAAAATGAAGATTAAGAGGCCAGAGATTTAGCTCAGTGGTTCCGGCACCTGCCTCCCAAGCACAAGGTCCTGAGTTCAATCCTAGGTAACCACATACAACAATGTTGGGTGAAGTGACTCACACCCACCAGCAATCAGTAATACTACATACCACAGTATCAGACATGGTGGCTCATGCCTGTCATCCTAGCACTTGGGAGGCAGAGACAGGAGGATTGCTGAGTTCGAGACTTGCCTGGGCTACATAGTGAGCTCAGGGCCAGCCTGAACTACAAAGCAAGATACTGTCTGGAAAAAAAAAACCCAAAAGACGAAGATTAAAGAGACAAGTAAGCCACCCTACTCAATATTTGGAAGTGGACAGCATTCATCCACACAAAGTACCAAAGAAATCTACTAAGTCTCATTTCTCAAATCAAGAATGAGTGCTGAATGGGCTTGTTCTGAAGAGTCGCTACCCTTCTATACAAGTATAATCTCACTTTTACAATATGATCTTTCTCTCTGCCCCTGAGACCTACCTCCCCTGAAGACAGCAAGTTGTTAAGGTATTCTAAAAATCCCTCATCTTTGATCTCATTGTCAGTAAAGATGAAGGTAATGCCTTTTCCCTCTGCACCAGCAACTTTATATAAAAATTTTAAGTCATCTGTTAGATTATTCACATTGTAAGACCTGAAAAGGGAAGCGGTAGAGTTTACAATTAAAGGTATACATATAATTTAGCTCCCATCCCACTGAGAACCCATGTAGTTAGAGTCTAATCTGGACTGGCTACGACAGTGCCTCCCGGAACACACACGGATTGGTGCAACAGAGTAAAATGTTACCATTCAAAACACATTTGCTGCATTTATTTCTGGAAGTGAGAAATAAGGGAATTTACCAGAAATGATCCAAGAATAATAATGGGGATAGGAAAATAAGCTTTTAACCCCTGCAATCTTACAGTCCTCAAAAATAATTTCTGCTCAGCTGAATTCTCCCCAGCCGATATCTGATCTGAAATTTGGATGAGTTTGGTTAGATGAGAAAAATCACAATTAATAAATAAATTATAAAGTCATTTACACAGCTCACTAAGGGATTAGACACAGAGGAAGCCTGCAGAAAATACATATTGTGCAATTTGGTATAAATAAAAGAAATATATTTATGTAGTTATGAAAAAAGAATATGCTACTCTCTGTTTACTATGTGTCCTGCTGGATGTATGTGTCGTAAGTGGTGATGCTATATATAAGAATGAGGCAGGCATTTTGTGAGGTGTTATACTGATA
Source organism: Thryonomys swinderianus (assembly GCA_004025085.1). Classification (NCBI taxonomy): domain Eukaryota; kingdom Metazoa; phylum Chordata; class Mammalia; order Rodentia; family Thryonomyidae; genus Thryonomys; species Thryonomys swinderianus. The sequence goes on from PVIC010002145.1 coordinate 8,177, forward strand.
AGGTAAGCTGATGACAAGCAAAAGAAGGGAACTTCCATGCACAACGGCTTTCAGTGCAAGTGAGAGGGAGCTTGGTGTGAACAGATGGTGTGATGCAAAGCCTAGAGACTACAGCCAGAAGGATCTGAGTTCAAGTCCTTGCTGCAGCTTTAGAAAAGTTCCCCCAACGTTTCTCAGCTGTTATTTCCCCATCTACAAAATGAAGCTGTGTATTGCAAAGGTTGTAGGCAACACTGGGAACGACATGGCACATGGACACTTCAATGCATAAATGGCTCCTTCTATACTAGGTTTTAAACTAGGAGCACCAGCTCCCCTGCTCAGGGTGCACTACTGTAAAAAGTCTTAAGAGACTTCTGCTAAAGAACCTCTGGCCCAAATACAACACCTGTGTCCTTTCTGGAAGAGGTCCCAAGGGGAAAGTGCACTGGGAGGAGGTGATAGGGTGAGTCACTGAGCCACAGCCACACTTGTGGCTCCATGGTGTGGCCTGTGCTTCTGGAACAAGTCTTTCAGCAAAACGTCTGTCCCAGAAGCCATCTGCCCCCATGTTGGCTATTTTTTTTAAAATGGACTGTTATGTATTACTTTTACACTATAGAAACCCAGTCCCAGCATGCCCCTCTTCGGGTCCCAATCACTTCTGCTTATCTATCATGTGTAAACTCCTCACAAAGTCTTTCTAAACTCTTCTCTCCTGCTTCACTTCCCAATGGAACATGTCTTTGGCACCATCCACTCCACTGAAAATTTCTACAATCAGATGGTTTATGACCAAAAATGACACTGTGATGTAGCCAGGAAGAGATGATCTTTTGAAAAAGAGCAGCCAGCTCATCTGGATATGTATATAGAAAATAATAATCTTAATTCCCTCTTCAGATTTTATAAGAAAGTGGATTTCTAAGTTTAGGTTATAGCTGTAACTAAGTAAGTAGTCAGTTTTATTTTATAAATGTGAAAGAGATCATAGGAGAATATCTTTGTGGACTTGGGATAGACAAAGATTCCTAAACACAATACAATACAATACAATACAATACAATACAATACAATACAATACAATACAATACAATACAATACAATACAATACAATACAATGAGTTCTAGAGTGTATGATGAATTTTGCGAAACAGAAAATATTCAAGAGGAACTGGGAGTAGGCTAAGTAAAAGGGGAAAGAAAAAAATGTGATGGTTAAAAAAAAGGAAACGTGGAAGTTAGTATGGAGATTCCTTGAAAAACTAGGATTAGAGGTCCCATTTGACCCTGCTACTGCCCTGCTAGGAATATACACAAAAGAATTAAAAGACTCCTATCATAGTGATAAATGTGCACCCATGTTCATAGCAGCTCAGTTTGTGATAGCTCAATCCTGGAAACAACTCAAATGCCCAACAACTGGAGACTGGATAAAGAAGATATGGTTTTTCTATAAAATGGAGTATTACTCTGCCTTAAAGAATGATAAGTTTGAGTCAATTATACTCAAATGGACACACCTTCAGGACATATCATAAGTGAAATAAATAGGTCACAGATGTGTAAATATCGTATCTGTTCTCTGATATGAGAAACTGAAGATGTTAATGGTTCTAGAATGTATGATGGATATTGTGAAATAGAAAATATTCAAAGGGAAATGTGGTGGAGGAGTGACAAGGGGTAAAGGAAAAATGTAATGGTAATAAAAAAGGGAAACAAAGCTTATGTATTTAGGGGGTAGGGGCTGTAGGGTGGGTAGGGGAATGGGAAAAAAATGAGAATTAAATTGTGTCATATACTGGTACAAATTGCCCCCCCAAAAAAAGGGAAACAGTTTATATATATAAGGGATGGGGGATTGTAGGGTGGGTAGGGGAATGGGAAAAAATAAGAATTAAGTCGTGTCAAAATAAATTTAGAATCATGAAAAAAAAATAAAGGGGAAAATGGATAAGCTTCGTCAAACGTTAAGATCCACCCACCCAGGTGAAAAAGCAAGACAACTTGGGAAAAACATTTGTAATACACATCATAATATAGAAAACTATCCCAAATATATTAAAAATTCTTAACAGAGAAAAATATTATAATCCAGCTTTTTAAAATGGGCAAATGGCTTAAACAGGTATTTCATAAGGAAGATTATCTAAATGGTCAATGAGAGATGAAAATGTCATCAATATTAGCAGTCATTCTGAAAATGCAAGCTGAAGCCACAGTGAGATACTATGGCATAATCACCAGAATTGCTAAAATTTTTAAAAAATGCACAACAAGGATGGGCAAAGATATAAGGCAACTGAAACTCTCTCAAACTGTAAGTGGAAATGAAAATTGGTACAATCATTTTGGAAAACTTTCTAGATCCATAGTAATTCTACTTGTAGGAACATAGCTAGACATGCTTAACAACATTCACAGAAGCTCTATTTGTCAAAGACCAAGTATTTATTAATAGCACTATAGATGAAAAATGGTGATAGTAATAATATGTGATGAACTAGAACACTATGCGGTGGTAAGAATGAAGAAACCATTGTTAAAATTTAATGTCATAGATAAATGTCACACAAGTGCTAGAACAGAAATAAGATGTCAGGAGGAAAACCCTGTATGAACTGACATAAAGTTCAAAGCTTAGCAAAATAAATGAATGAGCTTAGGAATCAGAATCTGGTTACAACCAAGAAGGTAACAACTGACGTGGGAACTAGTGATACTTCGGGAATACAAGTAGCATTTTACTTCTTGTGGGCTGTTTAGATACACGTACTTTGTGATACACATGACACATACAGTCTCTTATATGTGTAACATTTAAATAAAAATTTACTTTAAAAAGAAATACAACTTGCTGTTAAAAGTAAACACTGAACTCCACAGAAATTAATTGTAGAAAAACACATTATTATGTTTTATTTTATCCTACCTGGTTAATGTTATCTGGAAGATTTGATATCCAGCTATAAATGATGCCAGTCTTGAAAGACTTTGTTTTCCCGAACCACCAACACCCACCAGCAACGCATTTCCACATGAAGTCCGAATTATTCGTGAAATCTGTTTTTAAATTTAAAAAGTGTTCAAAGAGAAAAGGATGTAAATATTTACATTTTCTCATACTAAAGAGTCCAAAGTTTGGCCAGAAGTTTCTAGATTGTATTAGACATTTTTCCAATGGAAAAATGGAATTAAAAAATTTTTCATATTGGTATGTTTAACTCAAATTTTTTTGTCCATCATCTATATCTGCATCAAGAAGAGTAGATCAGTTTTGCTCCATTTCATATCTATTCTTTCCATATGCTTGTGTGTGATTTTAATTTTTTAGATTTAATTTTATTTATATTTAATTTGCAGAAGATGTAAGCGTATGCTAGAATTGTTTGCTTATGATCCATCAGTAATACAGTGAATCATATAGACACCTATCTCTACAACAAATGCTGCCCCTATCTTTGCCAGCAAAGCATTTTTAAAAGTACTAAAATTCCATTTATTTATAGTGGGAGAAAGGGCACATCTATGGAAAAGCCTTAGAGAGGCAGGCTTCACTCTGTTATTTTCCTGTGATTAATTTTCTCAGTGAGGAGAAGACTCACGCAGTGGTCCAAATCTTATGAAGGCATTTGAAGACTGCTGAAAATCTATCTTTTACATTAATGTCACAGGTCAGAAGAAGGACCCCTGAAGCTATTATCACCACTAAATTCTTTTAATGTATGTGTTACAGATGTCAGAAGAGGAATCAACACTTTGGTACATACTGATTCTATCATTATATTTTTAGAACACATTAATCATTGATGTGGTTTTGTACCTACGGCAGGATCTCGGACTCCCAAGACCTGCCATGGTAGGTGCTCCGTAATTATTTGTTGGATGTACAAATATGGATATAACCTTAGAACATTGGGAATTTCACCAACTTTGATTCCATTTTGTCACACCTCCCTACTCATGTCTTCAGTTCTTAAGAATTCACTTTCAAACCAGGGACAGAAAGAGCTAACTCTTCAAACTTTGGATCAAAACACATTCCTTTTTGTACTACCTCTAACATGCTTGTTTTTTTATCAGCCCTATACACCTGCCTTACTCCTTCCCATTAGCATGTCCATAATCTGTACTCCAATCACAAAACTGTACTTTATAAACCAGCAAAACATAATTTCAGGAGGGTATATTTCTTCACAGGCAGACAAAGCTCTTTGACTAAACATGCTAAAAGCCCTCAACACAAAAGCCATGTATTTGAATTTGAAAATATTTGCTCGTGTGTAGATGGATTCAAACAAAGGATCTGTTACGAAGCCTTCATTTCAGGAGACAATGAGCTAACCTAGTCCACATGTACTCTTCTCTATCTATACGGTACTGTGTATTTTTCCCTCCAGTTTATCTGTGGAATTTACTAGGCTTCAACATCAGCTATTTATATCAGGAAATAGTCAACAGAACCTTAATAAGATGAGTCATCGCATCCTTAAAAAACACAAGGTCAAGAGGTGTTCCTCTAATGATTTCATTGAACTGCTTTTGGTAAAACTGAAGTTTTTCAGCTAGAAAATCAAACGATGGTACCTATGGGTGGAAAGAGATGCAGATAATTTTTAAAGTCACTAAAAATTACTTTTAAAATCTTTAAATTTTCCACAGACTGTCATATGAGTCTAGTAATATGTTCATTTTCAAAAACCCAAGACCTAACTTCATTAGCTGGTTTCCAGCAGCACATCATTTCCAGTCCTTTCTTTCAAGAAACTCGGCACCAATTCTTCTACAGGCTAATTAACGATGGACTGTAACACATTTTAAAAAATTTCTTTCTGCTTTTCAATACTGTTTGTGACTTTTAAAAAACATTTAGAAGTCGTACTTTGTTTACAGAGTTCCAGATTTACCAGTATTTGTTGTTGTGAAATAAAAACTTGCTTTCTTTGTTTTAACAATTGTTCCTTCCCATTTAATTCTTTGTTCTAATGCAATTCGGAATTACTTAGGTCACGTTATCTTGTTTTTAAAAAATATCCCTTTGGGGGCTGGGTTTTTAGTTCCGTGGTTCTGGTGTCTGCCTTGCAAGGGCAAAGTCCCGACTTCGATCCCCGGTACCACACACCACAGTCCTGGGCATGGTGGCTCACACTTGTAATCCCAGTACGTGGGAGGCAGAGGCAACAGGATTGCTGTGAATTCAAGGCTACCCTGGGCTACATAGTGAACTCAGGGCCAGTGTGAACTACAAAGCAAGACCCTGTCTCAAAAAAAAATCCCTTTTGAATCTTGTTTCATATTTTATTAAACCCTTAAGCTAATTTAAGGAAAAAAATGATGTATTTTCATCTAATTAAGTGAGGTTTTAACATGTTAATTCCGAAATGTTTTATCTAGGTATTGCTGCTATTGAATAAAATCTGTGAAGGGAAATATAGTAAATATCATAGGTTTGGCGGCCCATATAGTTTCTCTTGTGGCCTTTCCCCTGTGTCCCTGCAGTGCCAAACCAGCCACCAACAGTAAGTAAGCAAGTGAGAATAGCTGTGTTTCAATAAAACTTTAGTTAGGAACTTTATTTACTTAGGAAATTCAAATTCCATATAGTTTTCATGTGTCACAAAGTATTATTCATCCTTTGAGTTTCTTTCTTTTTAAACATATAAAAAAGTCTTCTTAGCTTACAAGTGTAACAAAAACAGGCAGTAAACTAGACATGGTCCACAGATTGTAATGTGCTGCCCCTAGTATAAGAGATAGTTTACTGAGTTCCATGTTCAGTCTTCTTACACATCCCTTATTGGTTAAAATTGATTCAAAATTCTTTTGGGTTAATTATGCTCTACCAATACTTTTTTTTCTCTAGCTGATAGTGATAATCTGTTTTTGTCATTTTGCTGCATTGCCTAAAACTTTCACAGCAATATTAAATAAAGTGAGGGCTGTAGACACAACTTGTTTTATATTTGACTTCCATCAGATTGTTTCAAAATTTCCTTGAAGAAAACACTTAGTATATGATAACCGTGAATCACAGTACATTAGTAACTTAGGAGTTATTAAATGTCACCTTCACAATGGGACAGAGAGAAACATTCGGTGAGTGGCCCAAAGGACTGTTAAGAGATGAAAATACACACCAATTCATAGACCTTGGGTATCTCAAATGTAGTGTCCTCTGGCTCATCACCCGTCGGTTCAGGCATCTCACGGAGGAAATCCACAAAGTATGGCTCAGGGAGAATACAGGAGGCTGCTTCAGGGCTGATATTTTCTTCAACGGCATGGATAAGATGTACATTAAACCACTGTTCATCATCAGGAGTTATAAATCTGAAAGAAAAATATACTAGTCGGCATACAATATATGAAAGTATCTTTTCTACCTGAAGATGGTCTTGCCCTCCCCTGATCTGCTCTCAGACCTGACACCCAACCTTCCTCACTTCAGGACAGGGAAACGTAGGGCTCTGCAAGAGTCAAACCTCCTCCAAGATGTCCAAGATGGACAGCATGACAGTAACAGGTGAGGGTCACCTTTCTGGATTTGTGGACACAGTGCGTAAAGGTCCTTTTCAGACTTACATCACCGAGGCAAGAGGAAGGACATTAACATTTGACCAGTGCCACCATTTTGTGATACACACTTCACAACGATGTGAGACTAACGCTATCAGTCATGTATTATTGATGAGGAAACAGAGGTTCAGAAACGTGACTGAATTTGATGAGGTAAAACCAGATTTCACAAGAAAATCTATACAAAGTTCACACTTTTATAAACTATATGCAACTCAACTTTGCCATTTAATTTAATCAACTCTCTGGTGATGTGGCCATTTATTTCAATATACTGTTTACAGGACATCTCTAAGAAACTGGCAGAGCTTTATTAATTTTTTTCTTTCATTTTTGGAGTACTAGGGCTTAAACCCAGGCCCTCAACCATGCTATGAAAGCACTCTACCACTGAACTACATCCCAGCCCTTTTTATGTTTTGAGAGATTGTCTCCATGAATTGCCCAGGCTGGACTTGAACTTGTGAAACCCCCGGTTCAGATTCCTGATTATCTGGGATTACAACTGGTAGAGCACTGTTTAAGGTGATCAGCACTTTTAAGGCTATCATTGCTTTATAAACCAAAGAAAATTAACACAATACTCTTCATGCTACTGATCTGAGTAGGTAAAGCACGAACTCATCTTCGAGTACAGCAGATCCTCAAGGCTAACTGGGCTGATGCACAAATAAACTTCAGTTATGACCAGAATTTTAGTTTTAACTTACAACCAAAATCTTGAGTTATGACCTGAATTCCAGCTGCTTGTGCTTTCAGATGGTCTGATATAGGTTTAACCCTTAAAGAGTTCCGGAAGAAACATGACAACATCCTTTCCTGTGTGGGGCTGACTGAGAAATCCTGGGCCAGTGTCTCCCTAAGGACATTGAGATCTGCCTGTGTACAGAAGAGTGACTTTGAAGGCTGCCTAGGAGCTTGAGCCTTCACTGACCAACATGAGTTACAACCAACCCAGACGAATGAATGAAGTTCGTAAATCAAGAGACCTCTGTACAAACTTCTCAAGTCGTTCATTTAACTTCAAGTGCTATAATTTATACCTATCTGCAATTACTCTGTTGCATTCATGTTTGAAAAGTGACATGAGAGTAGGGACTGAGTCACACTCCTCAGCTTTGATGGTTAACATTCCTTGCCAAATTCTGGAAAGATCTCGAAGATTGAAGATATAGTGAAATTTAGAAGGAGTTGGCAGCATCTTCACCTAGAGGCAAAAAACATACAGTGCTCTCAGCTTTTAGATGAAAACGAAAAGCAGAAGTGCTCTCAGAACCAGTCTACTTTACAACTGACTTCAGATAAAATAGACTGGGTAATAAATCAAAATTAAGTTTATATTTTTGCTACAACACTGACACAAAAACGCACATCATCCATAAAACAAACACAGAATTTAAAAGGGGTAACCTCTTACATAGAGTGGATTTGAGAATAACACACTGGATGGCACATTCCAGTGCCTTGTTCCACTACGCCTAGTTGGCTTTAAAGACGTTTACCCCTGAATTCTTAACAACTCTATGAATCATGGGGAAAGTCATTCCTAATCATTATTAACTAGGATCCATGTGGAAATACACCATAGCAACAAAAGAATAGAACAGGAACTTGTTGCCCACAGATAAGAACAATGAATGTTCCCATCTCAAGACAGTAATTTTAAGGTCCTTAATGTGCTTGGATTTCCACAGAAATATTTCCACAGTATAACCTGGATTTTGCCGACCACATTCCACACTGTCCCCCTTCATAAACTGTCAGGCAAGGCCAACATGCAGCTATAATAGATGGTTTTCAGTGTGGATGTCTGAGCACCAAGACCATGTTCAGCTTCACAAATTTATTAAATTCTTTACCAACTTCTAAAAAATAAAAAAGCAAGTCTACAACTAACACAGTCTTATCTACAGAGATGCCAGTAAAGGGATACCTAAAGTGCTGTGTCTGTGGAAAGCTTAGTGGGCCATTTATGGAGGTCATTGTTGGTGTCAGTAGCATCATATTTTTTTTTTTTTTGAGACAGGGTCTCGCTTTGTAGTTCAGGCTGGCACTGAGTGAGCTTACTATGTAGCCCAGGCAAACTGTGAACTCAGCAATCCTCCTGTCTCTGCCTCCCGAGTGCTGGGATGACAGGCGTGAGCCACCACGCCCGGCACTGTGGTATGTGGTATTGATTGCTGGTGGGCGTGAGTCTCCACACCCAGCATTATATGTGGTTACCGGGGATCGAACTCAGGACCTTGCGCTTGCGAGGCAGGCGCCGGAACCACTGAGCTAACCCTCCGGCCCCCTAGCATCATTTTTGAAAGCAAAAACAATCACACTGGTGATACAAAGCAAACTCCCCACATGCTCAATTTAGGAGGCACCTGTTGTTTTTAAATTTCAGACCTATCCCAATGGCCTCAAATAACATGGTGAGGGCTACAGGTTTGCTGAGCTCTACTTAGGAATCTGACTTGTGTATTATAACCCAAGCTCCCTTGTGAGGAACACTTCGACCCATCTACGAATTCACACCTCATCCTCAAGAATAATAAGGAGGTCAAGTCTCAGTCGGCTGAGACTATCTGGAAATCCACATTATTAGCTCTAGTCAATAAACACGTGCGTGTCTGACACAGTTTGGTGGAGGGAGACAGGCATACAAAGAAAGAGTTGAAAATCAGGGCAACAAGTGGGAAAGCAGTGTTCTCATTTCAGCAAAATTCTCCTTTATCTCACATGTCATGTCTGGTTTACAGTAATATCTCATACATATGGAAAGCATCATTCAGTTAGAATATTTGGTCTGCAGAAGCAAAAGGAGTCATAAATCTGTTTGTGCACCTAATTTGTCTTTTCTCAAAAAACACTATTATATCTGATGTCTGATAACTTAATGAGCCAGGCAGTGAGACTGGGGCTGAGGAACAGTTGACTTCTTTAAGAAATTACAGACAACAAACCACACTGTACCTTGGTCCACTGCCACAGCACTCTGCCTACCATGACCAAATTCGCAACCATTGCACATATTTCAGGTTTGAACTTTCTACAAGGATCAAAGTATCCACAGCCAATAAGTCCTGGAACATAAAAAAGATGAAAAGCACAGGCTTACTGAAGGATTACAAAGCTGCATGTTTATCCCAGTGAACAAATCAGAATAAGACCGATTTAACTGGGATACTAAGAATATCTCTTCAGGGATCAGCAAAGACTAGGCATTGCCAGTGGCTCAGCCAAGCTTAGTAATGAATGTGTTACACGCACTAACATATTTAATCCTCCCAGCACAGCATGAGACGTGCTGTGCAATTATTATTATTATTATTATTATTATTATTATTATTACTCTCCCTCTAACTCAAGCTTAGTAAGTATTTATGGCGTCAGATTCATGCAGGTGAATCTGAGATTGGAGCCCAAGCAGCCTGCCTGGGGAGTCTGGAAGCTAAAAGGCTTAGAAATGACTTTCTTTTTTTTTTTTTTTTTTGCTTTTTGAGGCAGGGTCTCGCTTTGTAGTTCAGGCTGGCCCTGAGCTCACTATGGTGCCCAGGCAAGCCGCCGTGAACTCAGCAATCCTCCTGTCTCTACCTCCCAAGTGCTGGGATGACAGGCGTGAGCCACCACGTCCAGCATTGTGGTATGCGGCGTTGTTGGTGGGCGTGTCTCCATGCCCAGCATTATATGTGGTTACCGGGGTTCGAACTCAGGACCTTGTGCTTGCGAGGCAGGCGCCGGAACCACTGAGCTAACCCTCCGGCCCAGAAATGACTTTCTTATCATCCAGAGAAGGAGACTAGGTCCAGACAGGGAAAACAAACTGTCCCAGGTCACGTGGATTGGTGGCTGGCAGAACTGACATAGGATCTACTTCTCCTAACCGTATTCTGTCAATACTATGGCCTGGCCTAGCCAGGTACACATGGCCAGGGTCAACAGGGACAGTGACATTCACATTTCACCTTCAGGAAGGGATGGGCTGTAGGGTTACAGACTATCCTTAAGGTCTCAAGATGCCTTTGACTCAGGCAGCCTGAAGAGACTTGCTTTCCTGCATTCCAGAGTATACATGGAGCAGTATGTTTGGTTCTGAGCAGGGTGCGTTCAGAGGAATGTGGATGGAGGGAGGGAGGGAGGGAGGGAGGGAGAGAGAGAGATAGAGAGACATTCACAAAGCAAGTTCACAAAGCACAGAGGATACTCAAGGGGCCACTTTGTTCACACAGACTAAAGAAGAATTGCCTTAGGAAAACATGAACTTGCCCTCCAAAGTCACAGTGAGTTGCACTAGTCACTCCAAAGGCCTTTCAGCTTTCTTAAGTGCTATATTCTAGATTTCCAATATCCTGTGGGACAGAGGTTAGAAGCCTGGGACCCAGAATGAGAAACTAGAGATTAATGCCACAGCTCTGCCATGACACCAGCTCCATGGTCTGGTTGGGCAGCTACTTCGCTTATCTGTGTCTCACCTTCTGGAAGCACTCTCTTCTCTGTGATTTGCTTCCTACCAGTCAACACTGTATTTCCGGGCTTCATCCACACTAAAGCATGCAGCTGTGATCACTCATTTTCACTGCTGGGCAGTGCAGCACACGGCCACTAGCTACTTACCCAAAGTCACTGGTAGTGAATATTTAGGTTATCTTTAGATTGTGTTTCCAACAAGCACACTGTTCTGTGAACATGCTTGTGTAAGTCCGGTGAGCGTATGTAAACCAACTACAGAAGAACTGAGGCTCTAAACATGGAAGGCAACCCTGTATGACGATGTTTGGAAGAAGAGACAGGATAAGAGCTACGTGATGTCTGGGCAGGAAAGCTCTTAAGTGAGACCCTAAATGCATGAATCACAAAGGGGAAAATGATTAATTGGTGTATTTCTAACAGTGGAACTGGGGGGATCATGCACATGCCTCACTTTCCCAGGAACCATGCCAAGGTGCTATCTATCCAAAGGGCTTCCGGCTGCTTACACCCCCACCAAAGGGAGAGGACAGTTTCAGTTGCTTCAACACCTAATACTTTTATAAGAATTTCTCTCTCACTCTCTCTCTCTCTCTCTCTCTCTCTCTCTCTCTCTCTCTCTCTCTCTCTCCCCCTCTCTCTTTGGCAAATATGGTGGGTAGAAAATAGCATTTTCTTACCATTTTTAAACTATATTTTTCCCAAATAATTATGAAGTTTATGATCTTTACATTTGTTCACTGGACATTTTGAGGCCCCTTTTTAAAGTGTCTTGAGTTTTGCCCATTTTTATATGGGCTTCTCTGATTTTGCTGATTATTTCACAGTATTTCTTTAGTATTCAGAATACTAATTTTGTGATATGACGTGCTAAAAGTTGCTTACTTCTACCTTAAGGCTTGTCTTCTCATCCTTTTAATGAAATTTTTTTAATGAAGAAGCATTTTTAATTTTAATCTAGTAAACTTACACTTTTTTCCTTTTGTGCTTTCTCTCATTTAAGAAGTCCTTTCCTGCTTAGCAGTCATTCAGATATTTCCATATGTCTTCTTCCAAACACATTATAGCACTGTCTTCCATGTTTAAATCCTTAGACCATTTGTATTTGATTTTATACTTGGTGTGAAGCAGAGAGCTCTAATTTCATGTATTTTTCCACCAGAACATAAATAGCTGCCACTTAGTGCAAGTCTACACTTTTCTGCTCATCTCCAGTCCTTGCTATATCAAGAAATTAATGTCCATCTGTTTAACAGATTCATCCAATGCACATGTCCATTTCTGTGTATGTATTATTTTGACAGTGCAATGTTTGCATGCTTAAATTTGGCATCAAAAAAATCTTTCATTTAACATATCACAGTTCTGTGTTTTGATGTATTATTGTTTTTAAGCTGTGATGGATGTATATGTGCTGGTGTTCAATAGCACAAATTCCCCTGTTAGCCATGTCAAAGAAAACCAGAACACAAAGCTTCTTTTACCTCTGAGGTCACCCTTCAGCAAGGCTATTTCTAAGTATCTCTCTTTTTTAGAACAGGCTAGAAACATAAGTCATCTTACCAATGACGCTCTTTCCTGGTAGTTAGCTCTCCATTGCAGATACTTAATCCCTATTTTCAACAAGACCTTTGGGTTCTTACAGCTTTGCATACTTTATATCCATTATGTAATGCAATAGAAGATTAAATACCAAGGACACTCTTACCAAAAATTTTGTCTATTGACGCATTTGAAGGCAATGTGCAATTAAACATGGTGAACTGTCTTTTTAAACGTTGGGGAATATCATTTCGACCTCCTCCAGGATGAATCATTGCTGCTATGAGCTGAACATCCACAATAGTAGTGAAATCCCCGGGCTTATCCAAGCTATACATGCCTTCCATTTCCATCATCTGCCGCACAATCTCATTAGTTATCTGAAAATTCACGAATGTTTTTGTTACACAGCACTATCATATTCCTCTACAGCTCCTACAAAACAGTACAGGTGAGGTCAGCAGAAAAACGTGCAGCTCCCAAAAGTAATGCTGATGATCACCTCTGAGGCCACTGGACTTACAGGATGCGGTCCATGAACTCTAGGTGTAGTTAAACATGTCTGGTGCCAGTATGGTGTGCCCTTCATCACGCTGGTAAAACTTATCTCCAAGTACATTTACATGGACATTATGCGGTATCTGGTATGACAGCAGTAGTACTTTAGGTTGTAACAAGCTTTACTATTGATACTTGCTAACACACACCTCTGGACAACTGTTGCTTTCTTGGTTTCTGTGGCTCATCTTGAGACTCCTGGGTCACTTTCCAAACCACTCTCCAGCCCTGGGCTCTGCCCTTGCCCTTTGTGCTTCTCACTGCCCCAAAGGAGGACATCTCAAGCCCACACCCTGAAGAACCTCCACTCTGTAGCTCTAGCTTCAGGCTCCCTTCTAAGCACCATGCCTGTGCATCGCGGGTTCACCTGGGCATCTCGAAAGGGATGGCACGCAATAACCTGGGATCATCCTCTTTCTTCGACCAAGTTTAACAAGTGATGACAATGCTGGGCTCTTCTGAAGCACGGACGGAACCCCCTGTCTTCATGGGGCACATGATCTTGCGGTGGGAAACAAAAGGTTCTATGCGTGTTTGTAAATGAAAGAGTTTAAGGGTGTACTTTAAGAGTTTTGGAGAAAATAAAGCAGAGAAAGGATAGAGGAGGTTCTGTTGGATGTAACTGAGTCTGGAGAGCAGGAAAATGTTCGGGTCCCACGACACAGAGGCTGACATCTGAGGGAAGCGAGCAGACAAACCACTGAGGTATCTAGGGAACAAGCTCCCCAGGCGATGGGGCCCAGGCTCCATGGAGGCACGGAGAGGACATCACAAGAGTGTGGCCACCGCAGAGTGGTGCAGAGGTGGGACCGAACAGGGCAGGGATTGGTCACAGGAAGGTTCTCAGTGTCAATATTCTATGAGTCTCAGCAGCCTCTGCACAGAAGAATGTGTCACAGTCTGACTTGCCTGTTCACTGGTTCCTGACCTGAGATGAGACTGACAGGGGCAAGGGAAACAGAGACAGCGAGGAGGCACTTGGAACAGTCAGGAAGAGAGATGCTGTGACTGGCACAAGGTGGGAGCAACGGAGATCAGAGCTCAGATGTGGTTTGGAGCGGGGACCAACATGATTCCTTAACAGACTCAATGTGGGGCTGCCATTTCCTGGGATGGACGAGCTACTGGAGGAGCAGATCTGGGACATTAGGTTTGAGATCCATCTAGACATTCTCAGCTGGACACATGAGTCTGGCATTCAGGAGCTCGTTAGCCTTTGGATGATAGGAGTGACAAGATCTGAACACCCCTCTACTCTGCCCTGCTTCTAGTACCTGCTGAGGTTGACCTGCACTGGAGTAGAGAAGGACCATGCAGAGCTGGCAAGGAATTCATGTCAGGAAGGGCACTAGGGTGCCCATGGTGTGTAGGGTGAATAGGAACTGAACAGGGCACAGGGCCGGGACTGGTGCTCACTTATGGTAACACTGGTGAAGTCCTCTAAGGGAGTGACTTGGTTATAGATCACTGCGGCGAGGGCCATGGTGCATGGTAAACACACCGCTTAGACCTCAGGGAGCCCTCAGAGAATGAATGCAGAGTAGGAGGTCAGGGCATCCTGCATGATGGCAGAGGTGAGAGAGGAGCTAGAAAAGACACTCAAAGCTCATAGCCAAAGACCCACAATGGAGTTACGGAAAACATGGAGGGGTTTCAAGAAGGTGGGAGTCAAAAAAGCAAACTGCCATTATTCTTAATGACATGCAGGTTACTGATAGAACGGAAAACACCAGTTAAGCACCATCTATGAGCGATATGTGTCATACCTGATCTCCCCACTCATTAATCACAGGCATATTAATATCATCAATAAATACAGTCATTTTTCTCCCTCCTGGTGGACCACATGTGCTTCCCATCCGTTTATCCACATAGCTTTCAATGGTTCTCTAGGAAAAAGGAAATGGTTTGTCTTATTCATTAACCTGTATTTTCAAAAGGTGGTTTTTCAGGGTAGAGTAACATTATCATATGCATTAAGTATAAATATAATTATTATATAGTTAAAATGTTTAAAAAAGGGCCGGAGATTTAGCTCAGTGGTTCCAGCACCTGCCTCACAAGCACAAGGTCCTGAGTTCGATCCCTGGTAACCACATACAATGCTGGGCGTGGGTGACTCACGCCCACCAGCAATCAATACCACATACCACAGTGCCGGGCGTGGTGGCTCATGCCTGTAATCCCAGCATTTGGGATGCAGAGACAGGAGGATTGCTGAGTTTGAGGCTTGCCTGGGTTACATAGCCAAAGGTAAGATTCAGCCTCAATAATGGATCAAAACATGCTATTTGGATTTGGCTTCAACCTTGGCCATAAGCAAACTGAATGCCAGGAGGAGCCTTGGCTACTTGGAGATCATGTGTGTGTGTGTGTGTGTGTGTGTGTGTGTATGGCATGTGCATTTACTATGAGCTGCATTTTAAAATGTGGTATGTTGATTATAATAGCACATGATGGGTTTTACCTGAAACATCACTGGTTCTGTGGCAGACGAAAAGTTTAGAGATTTGGATAACTGTACTTCAGGATCATATTTTTTCAAGTAGGCCTTAATCATCACAGTCTTTGCAGTTCCCTGCTCTCCCGTGAGCAAAACAGCCTGCAAACAAGGGCCAGTCGTGATGAAAGGTGCTGTGAGGTGTTCAGAGTCCAGTGTCTCACGGTTCTGTGAGTACTCTTGACCCCCCCACAAAACAATGAACTTTTGATTCTGGAGATTACATCTGCACCAAAATAAATCCTAGTGGAATTAAGGATTTGAATTGAAAATGAATATAGTGCTGTACAAGTCCCAGGGGAGAATGCGGTTGAGTATTTCACATGGCCACTGGGGCGTGGATGAGACTCTGAAAGCCGATACTCACTTTCCTCAGTAAGCTGAGAGTTGGCAGCTACACAGTGTCCTGGGACCTGACGATCATTTGCTGAAAGTGTTTTCTTCCAGTGCCCTGTGTTGGGGTTTAATTTTCTGGCCTACAGTGTATGAGTAAAAGGATGTGTTTCTGAGGTGGTTGGGGGGTCATCTAAGACTATGCCTACTAAACTTACTTTATGTTGTTTTGCGATGGTGTCTATCAAAAAATTTGTCCTAATATTGTCAACATTTGGGACCAAAATTGATGAATATTCTGGAATACTGTCCGTTGGATAAAAATATGGCTGAAGTTTCTTACTCCAGTGCTCCCAATCACCTATACAATAAGAAAAATGTTTTATCTTAATAAAAACGCATCCTTTGAATGTTATAACACAAAAGTATAAGTGCTTTACAGTCTGTTGGCCCATATAAATATCTAAAAGCTGTCCTAAAACATGTCTCTATAATTGTTTAAAGTTTTCTGTCATTCTTTTTTCTTTTATTCTTGACAATGGTAATTTAACATCTTTTTATTTTCTTTTACTCATACTTTTAAGTAAGAAATTTCTTAATTTTATTGATCTTTTCAAAGACTATCTTCTGATTTCACCCCCTTGTTCTTCTGTTTTCCGTTCACTGATTTCTGTTTTGTTATTGTCATTTTTTCTTCTGCTTTTTGGAGTTAACTGAAACATTTCTTATTTTGTAATACAGACGCAAAGTGCCATAACACTGCCCTGCTGAGAAATGTCTTACTGTCTAGGATATCTGGGGAAATACTTTCTGTGCTCTCACTTTCTGGTGATGGGCTGTCCCTTAACTTTCTATTAGCTGGAATGGGTTTATTGTGTTGTTCTAATTTTCTTAGAGTAATTCTGTTTTACCAGTTACCGACAGAGAATGATGACATCCTTATCATGCTTGCAAATATATCAGTTTCTGCTGTTCCCTGAAACCCCTCTCTGGGCAGATCCCTCTGCTCTGGGGTCCTGCTGTAAACTCCGAGCCCCTTGGCCTCCCCCACACCAGCCTCTGCATCCTGGCTCTGGGGAGACACCCAGCTCAGCATGGACTCCCTGACCCACGTGGCTGCCGAAAGCCCCTCCGGGCACTCATCTGCTGCTGCTGCCTTGTCCCACTTGGGCGAGTGACTTTAGTGAGGCACTATCTGTTGCCCGATGTCTGAAAAACATTTGTTTCAGATACTGAGTATTTTGTCCAGGTTTCTATTAGAAGAGGTTAAACCTAGTTTGTTTGTTTTTTGTTTTTTACTACTCCCTGTTTTGGGAAGCAGAACTGTTCATATTTAATTTAAAATCTAAAATGAAGCCTGTGGAGCCAATCTGCTCTTCTCCATAAGAGCTGGTCATTCCGGTAAAAAAAAATCGTTTGCTGAAAAATTCATTTACTTTGTTCCCTTTATAATGGGCCTCTCTGCACAAATTTGCACTTATTTTCCATTTTTGATATCATCTCTTGCTTTAATGTGCCCCCCGAAGTTAGGAAACCCTCTGTCTTCTATTCCCCCAATCATGACTCTTATGTTACACCTGTGTGTGGTGGGTGCGGCGTGTGGTATATATAGCAACAGACTTTGGAAAAGGACCAGGAGGTCTTTTTCTCTTAAACAACTCACAAGCACACCTCTGATTTCTAGTTCTATCTCCACTCCAGGTTCCAATGCCTGAGGCCTTTGTGGTTTCTGTGATGTACATTAAATTACTTCTCCACTCTTCCCACCGCCAGTTTAGTATTTGAGCACACCAAGCTACCATTACCTTCCTGCTTTCTTGCTTTAAAAATTTTGTTACCACTGTTTACTCTCATTTTCTCTTTATCCTTTTGAGTTTATACACTAAAACAACAACCACAGCAAATCTTTGCCATTTAAAGGTTTTAGGGAGAAGCAAAGGTACACATAGGAAGCATACTTTTTCCTCTCTGGAGTTCAGAAGAATTAGGGCTTGGACCCTGGATAAAAGCACCAAGTTCAGGACTGGGGATTTAGCTCAGTGGTTCTGGCGTCTGCCTGACAAATGGAAAGTCCTGAGTTTGATCCCTGGTACCACATACCACAATCCTGGATATGGTGGCTCACACCCACCAGCAATCAGTACCACACACCACAGTGCTGGGCATGGTGGCTCACGCCCATAATCCCAGCACTTGGGATAAAGGAGGACTGCTGAGTTCCAGGCTTGCCTGGGCTATCCACAGTGAGCTCAGGGCCAGCCTGAACTACAAAGCAAGACCCTGTCTTAAAAAAAAAAAAAAAAAAAAGCACCAAAGCACCAAGTTCAAGGGCACATCTTCTAAGGCAAGGTTAGTGAGGTCTGCCACCCAGGGAAGGCTGGGACTAGGGTAACAGTACTGGCCTTGTCCCCAACAAGTCTGCCACTAACTTAGGAAGCAACACCTGCTGGGTTAATTTGTCTGACATTTCAAACAGGGAAGCTGTGAGACTGACCTGTCAAGTGCATTTTCACATTTTGCATCCCCCAAAATTCTGTTCTTTTACAGCTCTACCTTCCTTTCTTCAGCCTTTAGAAGTAGATGGCACTGCTACAAGCCACTGCTTCTTATTTATGCTACAGTTTACTTGGGTCACTCCAAAAGGAAAAGTCAGGAGTCTCTGTACCAGCTTCTGACATGGTTAATACACAAAATTCTACTACCTTTTTGCCTAGGTGCCCCTTTTGAAATGGTATTCAAAATTAAGTTGTCCATAAGTGATTATTACTATAGCCCCATAGAAGAGTTGATGGAAATTTGTATTTTTCCCATTTTTAAAAAAGTGTACCTCCATTGTTCTTACCATAATCCGTAACATAAAATTCATACATGGTTTGATTTGTGCCTGTGGGTATCTCCGGCAAGTCTAACTTGCTCCCATGGGATCGTAAAAAAGCCTCAAGCTTTTCTCTGTTATCCAGTTCCAGAAGGGCTCCTAAACTCCACATCAGGCTGAAGACAAACAATTTATGAAGATGACTATCGCATGAAACACCACCTTCCTCCTTGGAGGGGATTAAGCCATCCAGAAGATTGAGAGACTGAAACATTTTTTAATATGATAAAATTTTACATTAAAAAAATGTTCAGGACAAATATTTTTGAAATAATAATAAAATTAAAAAGGAGAGAGAGAGAAAGGAGAATACCTATATCTCAAGTTACTGCTTAACCCTGTCCTCCAGCCCACAGTACTTAGAACAGAGGCTTAGGTTAGGCGTAAGCCTAAACCTAACCTTTACGAGTTAGTCAAATTGCATGGTATGGAAGACTTTGGAATCTAGAAGTATGCTTTCTACGCCTAGCTGCTCTTCTGAGTCTCAGCTTTCTGATCTGAAAAGTAAAAGACCAATTCTAGATGTTTGCCAAGGTAGCTTGTGGCTCTGGACTTGGATTGCCCAATCCAAATCAAAGATTTTTATTTCTTTTTAATATTTTACAAGACTCGGCAGATTGTGGCTCTGGAAGGGGCAGCCACTTGCTTGGCAGAGTTTTTGTCCTGCTTTGTAATGTAAGAGATTAAACCCAGTTTCTATTAGTTCACTGTGTCTGGAAGCAGAAATTTCCATATTTAATTTAAAGTCTAAAATGGAGTCTCTAGAGCCAGTCTGATCTTTTCATATTAGCTGAGTTAGAGTTATACAAAGCATAAAATATTTACTATTTAGCCCTTTAAGAAAACAAAATTATTTCAAGATAAAACTTTCTCTTATACATGAAAAGTAATTACTAAATAATTCATTTATTTGAGCCCTGTGTGTTATTTCTAACCTTCCTTGCCTCACTAACTGACTCACACTGAGAATCAAAGCCCTAGAATGAATTAAGAGAGCTCTTAAAAATCTGCAATTCATTCTGTTTTTTTCCAAAGATGCATAGGAAACTGAACTATGGGTGGGGGAAGGGACTACAAACTACTCCTTGTAGAATTTTGGTTTCAAGGTTCCCTGTCTGGTCAATATGAAATTTTGTGAAGCCATGATCACCATCCAAGCCTTCCTGACTGATACAGACTCCTTTCTGTACCCTGTTGTCAATCCCCTAGCTTTACTTATTTTGTCAACTTTCATTATTGGATACATTTTCTGGGTCAGATCAATGTGGGATCAATGTGAGAAATATCACTCCTCTACCCCTGATGACACTGTTCTGGGAAGTGAAAATAATAAAGAGAAGAGGGTGATGAGATCAGTCCTAAGATCTTCTCAGAGCCTTCACAGGCACATCTTTAAGGGATGTGTCACAACTGCATGGGTTTTCTATTTTTTGATTCGTAGACACAGCTACTGAATGAAAATAAAACCTCAAAATTTATGTAGTGAATATATCAAAAGAAAACCATGATCTTACTTGCATAATGTAGTTGCATTCTAAGAGCTGTATTTTGGGGGTGAGGTTTAGTTTCATATACATATATGCATCCTCAAATGCTTTATCATATAGAGTCTGGAATATAGGGGCTTCCTGTGCAGTCCGCTTCTTCAGCCATGCCTACAGTAAAGGAACCAGATGCCTATTTAGTAAGACAGTGCAGAAGGCTAAGCCCTGGGGACACACCTATGTATTTCTCATTCCCACCTGTAAAATCGCCTTCCAGCTGAGTGCAGAGCTGCTGATATAGACCATGCCCATCCTAGAAACCGTAGCAGGAGACGCATTCTCAATATTGTGGACCTCAAACAAAAGTTTACAATTAGGGGCCATGGGAATGCGATCTCCATTAGCCAGCGTGAGGGTTTTGTTATCGTCCAACACAGAATTCAAATTCTCTATCCAAATAGCATCCACAGGGCCATCTAAAATGAGGAAAATGTTTTCACCTGCAAGAAATTCAAACAGAAAAGTCCCTTTTCGTCTACAAATTAATGACAACAGAGAATTAAACAAAGATCATGTTATCGATAAACTGGCAGGGTAGAAATGGTCCCAAAAGGAGGGCTTGTGTTTACCTTTCTTGGCTTTTAATGTTTTTCTCCAAAGAGTGGAAAAAATCCCATCTGTCCAGTCATTGGTCGCAGTATCCAGTCTGCCAAACATCTGAGGTGCAGTAATGGCTTTTGGATTCATTCGCATTTCTCTATGAGGCCTTCCACATTCTGTCAATGCCTTCATCAGAACTGTGGTAACGGTTGTCTTCCCAGAACCACTGGGCCCCAGAGTCATCAAGCCATGACGTACCAGCGATGTCTCATACAACTACACAATTAAATGATGAATTGAAAAAAGTTGCAATTTTATGAGTCTCTGGCTGACATTCATAAGGGCAGAAATTTTAAAGGCCTTAATGAAGCTCTTCATTAAAGTAACTAGCTCAGTATTTAAGTCATAAAAATGTTCTTGGTTTTACTGGCTAAGGGTAGCAAATTAGTATCACATTAAAAAACGACATAAGCGATCGAGCAATGACAATGTGAGATTTGAATGACATTTTCGGAAGTAATTAATTCAGGTTCTCGCTTTTGCTTCTTAAAGAACTACTTATGATTTGGATTTGCTGGTACAGAGCCCAATGTTTTCACCCGCTAACATTCTCAGCATCCAGTGTGATGATACTGCCCCTTAGTGGTGGAAAGCAGCGTTGCATGGGCACAGTGAAGATCCTGGTTTCACCGTGGCCTCTAGTTCCCTGGAAGCATATTTTCCAAGAAGATTCAGGGCCAGTAATTTACTCAGGATATACCCAGAGAAACAGATAGGGGTTTGGAGAAGTCGGACCAGGATGGGAAGAGGCCAAAGAAGGTGCGACTGAGGACAACAGCAGAGGGTACACTTAAGAGCACTCCTGCCTTGGGTTCTCCAGTATTTGCTCCATCTGGAGGCAGAAGAGTTTGTAAGGACAGGATGCGTTGGGGCCAGGGGAATAAATTCCCATGCACAGCCTCCCCTCTGTGACCACAAGGTGGCTTCAGTCATCTTTTTGTTACTAGAAGTAAAAACACAGCACAGGGGATGCATGGACTCAGGCTAGGGATTTAGCTCAAGGGGATTCAAGGAGATATGCTAAGAGCACAGACAGTACCTGTTAAATATCCTGCCTACAGTTAGTTGTCTTCGTGAAAACAAGTCAAAGGTCTCCCAGATGGTCAGAAGAACCATTAGAGTTGTTTTAACATCTAAGTAGAAACTGGTTACTATTATAATCTATAGATTAAAAACAGGCGCTTGCCTGTCACATTTTGTTCCAGAATAATGTAACTGATTCCTTACAGGTTTTATTCTGGTCTTGACTGGAGATGACAAGGATCTTAGTACACAGTATCCACATGAGTACCATATATAAAATAGTGTGCCAAAACTTTAATGATTTCCGATACACAGATGATAGAAAATGCATAAAACTTCTGGGCATATATTTCTTGTAAGATCTAAAGATGTTCCTTCTACACATATATGTTAGTATGTGAACAAAAGTAGGTTAAAATAAGCACTGCAATTCTTCTCCAATGCAGTTTTTAGTGCTCTCTAGTTGGAAGCCCTTCATTTTTCAAAAGCCTAGAAAACTTCTCCTAAAGCACAAGCTCATAAAGATTTAAACCTGCGGTGCTACTTCTCGGTCTTTTGTCTGCTGGACAGGACAACAGTTGTAAGGATAAAATATGATGAACAGAAGGAAGACACAAACAGGCCCCAACTGGGACAATCAGCCAGCTTAGCACAGGAACTAGCTGGGCCTCTCCCTGTCACATCCCAACCATCCTTGGGACTCTGGTTACCGCCCCACCTTGTCATCAGGTGTGTTAACCAGCCTCAATGACTGTTTTGATTACTGTGAGACAGGACAAGCACATTTCTCCTGAGGAGTCTTGTTCCAATGATACGTATATGGCATTCTCATTTCGTTTCAATGTGTATACCAAGTGAGATAATTCATACGTGGGCTTGTGATCTCTAACTGCTCACACTGATGGCTACATTGACAACAGATCCAAACTGCCTCACCTGGATGAGTTTGAGGTTCCAGGGTGGGTGGTTAATCAAACCTTCTAGCTGAACCTGGTTGGCTACTGCAGCCTGCAGCTCCACGTAAGTGTTACTATCCAGTTGTAATCCTGGAAATAGGTCATTGATTAAGCTGAGGAACAGGGGTTCGTCTTCATCAACCTAAAGTGGCACAGATTAAAATAAGTCAACAAACATTTACCAGCTAGCCGGATGTGTATTGCACCCTCCACCTCTTGCCCGGAGAATCATTTATTGCTCTCCTAATCTGACCTCCCTACTCTGGTGTGTTCTGAAGAACACAGGTGAATCTACATGGCACCAAAGTTTCTTGGCATTCACTGTCTATCATCCAACCTCGACTTCCTGCTCCAAGTTTGATTTCATTATTTATCATGAGTATTCTGCTTCTCACCAGCTGATATTCACATTAATCTTCAAGTGTGCAATTTATGATCCCAACACCATGAGATCAGGACTGTAATATTTAAGTTAAGAGACACCCAGCCAGGTGCAGTGAGTAGCACAGGCTTATAATCCAAAGTGGAAGGTTGAGGGCAAGAGAATCACAAGTTCGAGGCTAGCTGGTGACTCAGTGAGACACTGCCTCAAAAGGAAACTCATGCTAGGGATTTAGCTCAAGTGGCTACCATGCCAACCTTGGATACACAAGGGCCTGAGTTTGATCCCCAGTACCGTAAAAAAAAAAAAAAAAAAAAGGAAACTCAAGAAAGGGCTAGGGATATAGCCCAGC
This sequence comes from Thryonomys swinderianus, assembly GCA_004025085.1. Taxonomy (NCBI): domain Eukaryota; kingdom Metazoa; phylum Chordata; class Mammalia; order Rodentia; family Thryonomyidae; genus Thryonomys; species Thryonomys swinderianus. Next base: position 31,855 of record PVIC010002145.1, read on the forward strand.
AATAGAGAACCCTTGGGTTCAAACCCTAGTACCACAAAAGAAAGGAAATATTCATAATACCGTATGACTTCATCCAACATTGACTGAAAACTCCATTGGATCAGTATTCTCCCTTGCTTAATTTGAATAAATTGACTCCAATTTCTCACTCACTTTGTCTTTGATATATTCATTGCCCAACCCTAACCTCTGATCCTTTCTGATTTTTCCTTAATCTCTGGAGTTTCCTTAATGCTTTCTTGAATATACAACTAAGGAGTTTCAAGACTCAAGGCTAAGGCAAGAAAACTAAGTTCAAGCCCAACCTAGGCAATTTAGCAAGACGCTCTCCAAAATAAAAATTGGAAAGGGTTAGAAGTATAGGTTGGTGGTACAGCACTTGCCTAATATATGGGAGGCTCTGAGCTCAATCCCCAGTAAAACACACACATGCACCACAGGCCCACGCATACACAAAAAGAGGCAGAGAGATTTACTGAAAGGAGCATAGGATGTGGCATCAAAAAGTCCTGAAGATTTGTGTTCTAGATTCTCTGACGACTGAGATTAGGGTAAGTTCTCTAACCTCTCTGAGACTCAGTTCCCATAAGTACTTATAAAATGATGATAAGCAAACCAGCCACTCATATCCAAGCAGTGTGAGTCAGACAAGATAGGGAGCCTGAACAGCTTTGCTACAGCTATGTTGCCAAGTAGTTTCTGAAACTAGACTGTGAACTTCCTGAGAACCACTTTTTGCCCAAACTGCATGCCCAAGGCACAGCTATCACAGGTGACAGGCAGGAGCCCTTGAATGAATACCACACAAACATGTCCACTGGCTAGTTTAAAACACCTCGCTATTGTTGCAACACACATGAAAACAGGGAAATAACGCCTCTAAATACCAGGGCAAAATTTTAATACAGTTTTGGAAAACAGTATTGAAGTTTTTGGGAGAAATGTACCTGAGAAAAGCTACCCATATACAAAGCAAAGCTTCTTGTGGTTCCCTGTGAATCCAGATCTTCGTGTCTAGAACCTGTGTTATACTCTGAATCCTAATAGGGAACCTAATTGAAACTTTGGAACTGAAGCCCACTGAAGACCTGTTTTCCTGGTCCCTTCTGGACCGTGATGGTCATCAAGGGGGATGGGCACGTGTCTTCAGGAAGGACAGGAGCCAACCTCTAAGTATCAGCCAAACAGACAGAAGCCAAGTCAAAATTTGGAAGAGAAGTGAATTGAGAAAAAGAAAAATACCAATTTAGAGAGGTTCATATCTCTCAGTCCTCTCATGACGGTGCTTAATTCACTATCTTCTGGTCTGGCTCTTTTTTGAGCTCCAAGCGTTCTCAGTACAGATAAAATATTTCTCAATCCAAAGTCATAATGAACCTAAGATAGGAGAAAAAAAGGCAGAGAAAGATGATTGAAAAGCTCTAAATGTTAAAGTGGAGAGCCAGTTTTTTAAAAAATCCACTGGTATTTTTCAAGGTAAGAATGCACAACAAAAAAACAAATTCTTTAACTAGAAGAAAAACACCTGTATAAAGTTACCTGTTTAGTGAGTTGCTCTTCACAGAGTTTATAGAGAATGTAAAACTTTTGGGCCAAGATCACATTTTCAAGAAAACCACAGCTTGCAAGTTTAACTCGTATAATGATCTGAAAAGTAACACAGTGAGATTTTTTTCAGAACTTTAGTAAAAAAAGGTAAAAGACATAAACCACATTATGCTTTTAAATGCTAGCAAATACCTGTCTATCAGGAACCATCATAGCAACAGTTCTAAACTGGATTTTTAAGTTTTCTGGCAGTTCCTGGCGTCCAGCGTATCCAGGGTTCTAAGAATTAAAATACATTTAATTTTTAGTTATTGATACAATTTGTACTTCCTGTGTAAAAATTCATTTTATGCCCTTCATTCAGATTCTAAGGTGGTACACAAAAATACTATATTCATACTATCTCCTTTTATCAAAAATGTACACTAGATAATCCATATTTAATAATGTCCATATCACTTTTTATATACTCACTTTCACTGTATTATTAAAGCCATACACATACTTTAGCAAAAATTAAGCACATTTATATGGTTTGAAAAATAGAAAAAAACAGAAAAATGAATAAACAAATTAAAAATTAGATCTAAAATATATTACTTAAAGAGAAAAACAGGTTTTTATTTTAAACAGCCTAAATGGTAATTTTTAGTTCAACTCTTAAATTAGTCTTTGCAGCCATAGGTACAAAATCCACTGGCTGACAACCATAGGCATGAGGGGAAGTAGAGAAAAGAATGATAAGAAAATATTGTGCTGCAAAGGATGAAAGTAGAGGTGGAAAGGAGGCTAAATTTCCCCATGATTAACGCTAGAGTGAAGATAGGTCAGATCCAAAAGATCCAAAGGAGAGGCCAGGGGTTCAGTAACATGTGGCAAATAACGCTCCATTATTTTACAACAGCTCTTTAAGAAACCTTCAGGCCCTGAACGTTTACTGAAATGTGACGTGAAGACTGCAGACCTCGCTACGTGCTGGAAATACAGAGATCATTAGTTGCTTCACAATACTCTTTTCCTTTCTCACAGAACCCCAGGTGCCAGCTATGTACAGCATCACCCAGATTAAAAACTACATTTCCCAGCCTACCTTGCAGCTGGTGTGATTAAACTGCACACAGTGAGCTGCCAAGGGAGACATAACTGTCATCGATTTAATTGATGTTTATAATTTTATTCTTGATCTGGGGAGACTGCTGAACTTGTTTTAAATTCTTAGCTGTGGTTTCACACTAAGCTAACTTCATCCTGTTTCCTGTTATAACTGATAACTTCTAGATCATTATTTCCAAATTGTTCTACTGCATGTCTGCTTGATAAAGTTTATCAGAAACTTTTTTGTTTTTTGTGACCTATAATTTATCTGTCTACTGGTTTTTTTTGAAACAAGGTCTTACTTTGTAGTTCAAGCTGGACCTGAGTGCACTATGTAGCTCAAGTTAGCCTCGAACTCACAGCAATCCTCCTGCTTCTGCCTCCTGAGTGCTGGGATTACAGGTGTGAGCCACCACACCTGCTGTCCACTGGAATCTCTAAAACTGAATACTCTGTTATCTTGCAACTCAGAGATTTACCTTAGTAGATAATACATAAAACATTAAAACTCATTCAACATTAATTTCATTTCCCTAATTCACAAGAACTTCTGTTTACTTTTGCCCATACAATAATTCATTCCGGGGTACAGCTCTCAATCACACAGAAACTGAATTTATGACTCATTGGTATTAAAGTGTTATTTTGAAAATCTTAATTTTTTTTTTCTGTTAGTATTGGGGCAAACCAAGTGTAGTGAGTAGGCAGGCACGTTTTTTTTGGTTTTTTTTTTTGTTTTTTGGAGACAGGGTCTTGCTTTGTAGTCCAGGCTGGCCCTGAGCTCACTATGGTGCCCAGGCAAGCCGCCGCGAACTCAGCAATCCTCCTGTCTCTGCCTCCCGAGTGCTGGGATGACAGGCGTGAGCCACCACGCCCAGCATTATATGTGGTAACCGGGGATCGAACTCAGGTCCTTACGCTTGCGAGGCAGGCGCTGGAACCACTGAGCTAACCCTCCGGCCCAGGAACGTTTTGATTCTAGAGACACAGGACCCAATTTCTCAGACTGGCTGTTTGACCAAGTTTACTGGTCTCCCGGAGCCTCTGGTACCTAAGCTATAAAAATACCCACCCTCAGGAGGGATGAAATAACCAACACACAACCGTCGTTAGTGGTACTGACCAAATATTTCAGGTCCCACCTCCTTGGGATCACATGATAGGGCTGCACTTCCTTCCCCCTTAAAGTGAGATGCGACCATTCAGGTTAACTGGAGCCAATGAAATTGTGACTTGTGACACTTCTGGAAAGAAACTCAGAGCCAGAGTATACCACTTTATGGCCTTTTGCCTTTGCCATAGCAACCAGCAATAACAGAGAAAATGACTAACTACCCTGTCGGCTTGCACAGCAGAGTGATGGCATCAAAGCTGGCACGGGCTGGCCTGCCCAAGCCGGCCCACCCACAGTGGGCATGTGGCAGCGGGAGACATGTTTGGGGTTTTAAACAACCAGGATTTAGGGGCTGTATGCTAGTGTGGGATGGTATGAGTTATGCTGATTTAGCACACAAGACATTTACCCCAGAGCCTCATACCTGAAGGTTCAATGAACTGTAGCTACTGCTATTAACACATCACTATTTCATCTTTAAACTGAGCTGTTTTCACGATTCAAAAAAATCCAATGTTCCAGGGTGTAGATTAGTAGTAGAGTGTTTGCCTAGCACATAAAAGGCCCTGAGCTTGATTCCCATACCAAGAAAGAGAAAACAAACAAAAATCATACAATAAGGAAGTTCTTAACTCCTGCATAGTCAGTCATTTACCCACTAACATACAGATTCTGTTTGTTTGCTTGTTTGTAGCAATTAAACTAATCAAGCTGCACTTAGAGACTATGTTCTTACCATTGTTAAGAAGATCCCAAATTCTGGATTTAAATCAACACAGTCACCATCAGAAAAAATAAACTGTTTTTTTCTCTCTTTTCTTGCTGTCAAGACAATATAAATTTGTTGGGCCGCCACTGATAATACAGGCAATTCAATTCTGTTAAATTCATCAAAACATCCCCAGGAACCTGACTGTGCAAGACCTGGCATGAAAAACAGTGAATTTATGAAGTTTCACTCTGTAATACGCTTTCTTGATAGCAATTGTTGCTCCAAAGTGTTTGCAAACAATTACATATTTAAACATGATTTATGTAAAGTTTCCTATCTGACATCATTATATTCAGGAACAATACAAAGGTGATAAAATTGGATTCCATCTGGAAATTCTACCTTCAGGGAAGGTGGACCCAGGAGGAGACACAGCATTGGGGACAATTACAAAATAAGGGGTGCCCGCTCTGGGTCAGGTCTGTCTGCTCTTTCTTTATTGCAAGGAGACAGAAATGTCAGGGTGCAAGGTGAAAACTAGAATGGCCAAAGGGATGGATGGATGGATGGATGGATGGAAGGATGGATGGATGGATGATGATCTATCTATTTTATAAAACCCAGCACAAATAAAGATGTGAATATCATGAACGGTGCACCCATTTATTCTCCAAGGATGAAAACCTACATTACCTTCAGCTATCTGACATGTTCTTATTTCTTTTATTATTAGCCACCCTACTCTTGTTCTCCCCTCCCTTGAGAATTTCCATCATATGGGATATGGGAATTATGTATGTATTTATATATGACTCTTACGTTCTTCTGTCAAACTGTCTATATCTCTTCCTTTTTTTGCAACATATTCTTTTGATTTGATCTTTCAACCGAGGAGTTTCTTTTAATTTACATTTCCAATTTCCAAGGATTCCACCTGTTATTTTCTTATAACAGCCTCTTTTCATTTAGTTGGATGAATATGATATATTCTTGAATCTCTCTGAAGCTATTAACTTTCTTTTTGCATTTTCTTTCGCTTCTTCTTTAATCCATTTTAGCATCTGCATCTCCATGAGTTCTTGAAATATTTTATAAGACAACCAGTTATCTTTGCATAATGGCTTTTAAGAGTGCTGTTCCTCATCCCAAATGCAAACTCCTGCTTGCAGGACACCCGACTGTCTCTGGTGCTTTGAAGGAAGGGCTGGGAGGGAAGGAGAGCTTGGGGCTTGTCCTCTGACCAAGGTCACTGGTCCTGCCTCTCTGGTAGATTTCCTACTGTCATTTTTGACTATATACAGACTTTGATATATTTTCCCTTCCTTCGTATATCACCAATAAATCACATTCTTGCAATTTATGCATCAAGACCACGTAACTGCAACTCACGTTGTTTCCAGCTATCTGCTGTTGCAGGGAATGAATGCTGCTATGAACATTCGCAGACACAGACCCAGAGGTGGGTAGCTTAGAACACACACGCCTGGTTTTTAAAGAAAAGTGACGGATTTCCAAGAAGCTTTACACTCCCACGATTGGTGGATGAGTGTTTTGTTACTCTGCATTCTTGCCAGTGGTCAAAAAATGTGATACTTAAGTCTTTGAGGAATCTGCTCAGTTCAGAATGGAATTTCACTATAATAGGCCCTCTCTGGGTGCTGTAATTTGGACTTCTTTACTTGGGAGAAGCTTCCTTTTTCTTCATTCTTCTGCTGCATCATCTGTGCTCACTGATTCACAGGCAGTATTTAAGTCAGGGATGCTAACCTTTTGTAGAGAGCATATATTACTACCAAAGATTTTAGCACATTTCTGGCATGGTTTCTCCCTTCCGCTTTGGGATCCACAAATTAAACTACATTTTTAATTTAAAATAGGCAGCATAATGAGCTTTCTTCATGTTCTGTGAATTTTTTTTTCATAATAAGTTTTCTTCTAAAAACAATTACTACCTTCTAAAAGTACCGATATACTTTCAACTTCCACATTTAGGTATTAATCCCCCAGAACTGATTTTGGTGTGTGGCATGAAGTAGGGATCCAGTTTCCTTTGTTAAATAATATTAATTTACTATCCAAGAAGCATTTATTATAAGGTCCATCTCTTCATCACCGATTTACAATGCCATCCTTTTATCACATATCAGGTGTTTCCTGCCTGTTTCTGCCTTCTATTTATCTGCTTCTGCCCCAATATCATACTCTTATTTTCATTTTCTATTTTTGTGATTTAAAGAAATAAAATCAACCTTGTGTTGATTGTATATTCTAGTAAGCTTACTAAATTCCATTTTCCTATAGATTTTGTTGAACTCTCTTCACAGTCTTCTATATTATTTGTAAATAATGAAATTTTATATTTCTTTCTAGTCTTTGTACTTCTGTTGCCACTGTCTACTACACTGGCTAGAACCAGAGTAAAAAGATGAACAGAAACTGCAATAATGAGAATCCTTGCTTATACCTCTTTTCAAGGATTCTTACAAATTTTCAGCAATATGATGTCTGCCATCAGGAGAGCTATGAGGATAAATGTCTAGAGAAAGAACTCAGGAAACAGCAAATGTCAGGGCTCTGAAAAATGAGTATGTATCAGATGTGTGAACAGCATCAGGAAGATCCATGCAGCTGTAATAGACAGAGTGAAGGGAAAGCCTCATGAAGTGAGAGCAATATAAAAGTATGTGGAAAAGCAAGTGTGATCATGCAGGGCAGCACTGGGCCACGGTAAGGATTTGGGCTTTTTCCTCTAAGTCATTAGACAGCTTTCAGAAAGACTAGTCATGACCTGATCTACTTGTGCAAGGAATATGCTGTGCTGCTTTGAGACTAGAATGGAGCAGGGAAAGGTGTAATCACAAGGAGGCCAGCTAGGAGGCTTACAGAAACGGTTTGGGTAGGATGTGATGGTCGTCTGAGTCAGGATAACAGCAGTGCAGATAGGGTAGTGAAATCAGGGCTGTATTTGGGAAGTAAAACCAATAGCATTTGTGGAAGGGTTACATGTAAACAGAAGATAAAGACAGAAGTAATGGATGAGTCAAAGTTTTTTCTTTTTTTTGTCTGAATACCCAGAAGAATGGAGTGGCCACTTACTGAGATGAGGCCAGGGAATGAGCAGATACAGGGAGGGAGAATAGGAGTCTGACTTTGGCTCTAGTGAATTTGGACCTATAAGATATTTGAGTAGAGATGTCAAGTAAATGTATATGTGGAACCAGAGTTTCACAGAAAAGTCTGACCTAGCAATATAAATCAGTCATCACATAGATGGCATCAGAAGCGTGGGTCTGTATGAGATTCCAGAGAGAATGCATGGAGACACAAAACAGAAGATCACTAAGATGGAAATCGTCTTGGATTTGTTTTTCCTGGTCATCTGAAACCATTTCCTATCTACCTTTCAATATGTTTTCCAGTCTCCCAATTGCTGATGGCCATCCCTCTTATTTTCCAGAGCTGTAATGCTTTATAAATATTTTTCAGTTCTGTAGACTTTTTTTTTTTGAGATATGGCTTTGCTTTGTAGTTCAGGCTGGCCCTGAGCTCACTATATAGGCAAGCCTCGAACTCAGCAATCCTCCTGCCTCTGCCTCCGAGTGCTGGGATTATAGGCATGAGCCCCCACACCCGGCACTGTGGTGTGTGGTACTGATTCCTAGTGGGCATGAGTCACCACGTCCGGTACTGTTGTATGTGGTTACTGGGGAGTGAACTCAGGGCCTAGTACTTGCAAAGCAGATGCCAGAACCACTGAGCTAAATCTCCAGCCCAGTTCTGTAGAATTTAATACAAGAAGGGAAGTAATTTTATCATCAGTTGGCTATCTTTTTCTTACCTCCACTATTGTTTCTGCCTATTATAAATTCATTCTGTTTTCATAATCCAGTATACATTCAATGCGTGAGCTATAATACCAACAATAGTCTTGAGTCATATGAAATTGATAATATCCAGCCACATCTCATTCACAAAAATGGCAGTATCTATTAACTCCTACTAATGTTGATTATTGGGATAATCCACTTTAGATTTACATCAGCAAATAGCATTATCAGCAAGAAAAAAACAAATTCATTAAAAATAATTTAACAATAGTTAATACTTGCCTTTGAAAATCCTTCCTAGGCCTCTGAAATCCATTTGATCTGAACAGTTGAACACAACCACATATTTTCCCAAACACCTGCCCATGTCTTTTGTGGTTTCTGTTTTGCCAGTGCCTGCAGGTCCTGCTGGAGCTCCTCCCATGTTCATTCCCAAAGCCTGAGCCAGAGTGATATAGCATCTGTGAGCGCAAGTCAGAGAAGGCCTTGTGAATACGGGATAACGCCAAGTTACGGAAAAGCTCACGCAACAGCCAGTATGATCAGAATGGGCCTGATTATTTTAGAGTTTGAGCAACCCACATAAAAGAGGTGAGCAAAGTAGGGGAAGGCTAGAGACATCAAGAGAAGGCTGAAGGTGAAACCTATTTGTGTCATAATTTTACCGGGAAATGAATCTACTTATAGTCATGGCAGAATTAAATGTTCTAAAAATTAATTTAAGTCATTGCACTATTTTGAGTGTATGCTCTGAATAGAATATTGAGCTGGGTGTTGTCAATTCATGAAGATGAAAAAGACCCAGTTCTTGCTGAGCACCATTACTGGAAAGAATTGTGAAAGGATCTGCCATTTGCTGATTATTCAGAGGATTCACTTTAGCCATTCATTTCCACTTCCGAAAAATCAGGAGGCTGAATTAGATCATATCCACAGTGCCTTCCTTTGCAATTCTAATCATATCCTTTATCCTTCTTGGAATATTTTCCATCTTTCAATCTAAAACTCATTACTAAATTTCTCACTGTCAATATTCAAGTTTGCTTTTATTCTTTTATCTTTGCCTATTTCATAAAAATTTAACAGATATGTTCATTTAAGTAGCAGCAATGGTTACTTCACATTAGACACACTTTGATGAGCTAGCACAGACCCAATACAACAGCAAGACATTTTGGATATTTCAAATGTAATTTTAAACACATAATTTAATTACAAAGTAGAATATCAAAACCTGGCTCTCCTACCTATCAGTTAGTGGAGTGATAACAAGGCGATCAGTACATCCCAGAAATTCATTTTGGTAAATAAAATCAACATCTGTAATAGACACCACAGTCTGGTCCAGATCTTCCTTAAAATAAAATCTGCTCTGTTTCAGCCATTCAAAATCGGTAGCAGATTTGATATGCATTTTTACCTTAAAAACGTGAAAATTTCAATATTTACATACTGATCTGCATAGCATAAAACATGAGGATGGGGGCATTTTTGTTCAGTCATTCATGAACTGATTCTCCTTCATTAGACAAATATTTGATTCCCTTTGTGCACAGCAGCATGCTGGGTGAACAAAGACAGATACTGTTGCTGCCTTCTGGAGCTCATAGAAAGGAACCAAAGACAAACAGTGAAACAAAGACAAGTCATTTCTATACAGTGTGGAAAGCACTATCGAAGCAATGCAGTGTGCATGAAACTATGCGGCGAGAGAAACTAACTTCACCTGTGAGATCAGAGAGAGGTACTTCCAGGGAAACACATCTACGCTACAAGCTGGTTAAATGATAGGAATCACTGAGGGAAATAAGGGGCAGAGACTTAGAAAATCTATTTCCTATGTTTAAGAAACTTAGAAAAGTTCAGTACACAACTAACATTCAGAGCTCTAAAAATACTAGGAGCTGGTGCTTCCTGGTGCCCTCAGAAAGGTTCTGGAGATTGCCCTCGTGGCAGCTGCAAGTCATTGGAAGCTAGGGAATGAGCGGTCTTCCTGCACCAGCAGTATGGCCAGGCCACCCAACTTGCCTGGTCACCAACATATACCATACCAATGTATGGGACAGGACGCGCCATGCTCCCTCCACGACAGAGGAAAGCTCTAGCACCTGGTCCACAAGAAGAGGTATTTGTAGGAAGCCCATCTCACCACAACCGCATCCTGAGGTACTTCCTGGCTTCTCACTGGTGCACTTTGCAGAAACATCAGTCCTGCTTTTAAGTCCAGCAGGTCCATGTCCAGGCCATTCAGCAGACACTAAAAACTGGACCTCTGGTAAGTACAAGCAACATTACAACATTCAGCTCTGACCAGGACTCCCTGCACCTTGAAAATCACAGTCTTACTTGTTACTATTGTCTGGGGCACCACTTCTGCCCGTGCTTCCTCTTCCAGCTAAAGAATGTGGCTTCCCACACAAAGAAGAGATTTTATTCATCATTTAAAAGAGTACTTTCAGGAAACAGAGTCTGGCTTTATCCCCAGGGACTTCCTTTTGTAACACAAAACCCACAGGCCTAGAGATGGAGTGAAGTAGCTACTTTTGTCAATCCATTACAATGGTGAGGAGGAGATGAAAAAGAATGAAGAGAAAATAGTTATTAGATTCTGAGTATACAGAAGTGTAATATAGATATTGTGTACGGAACAATAAAGAGCACATACACTGACTCTAAGATCCTATTTTAGTTGGATGCAAGCTGAAGGTCAGTGGAGATTGAGACAAAATGAAAAGTTTCATAGTCTTCATTCTGGCCAGGTTTTTTTTTTTTTTTTTCCTTGTGAAATTCACTCTGCTTGAAAGTAGAGTTTTGGTCCACCCTGGGTTTTATGGGACTTCATCTTCAGGAAGTCAGTGAAAGAATGTGGCCAACATCCTCAGCAGTGCCCATCGCAGGGACAGTCATGCATTCCACCCGGAGTTTCTTGAGGCAGACTTCAAAGTGGAATAGTAACTGCAACGCAGTGAGCGCCAGTCTGCAGGCACCATGGCAGCAGGCCTATGTGTAGAGCGTTCTATGACCCGAATTCTACAGCAGTTCTTCTCAGCCTTTACTACACGTATGGGAACACTGATCTGGGCCTAGGGAAGGAGTTGGAGATTCTGCTTTTCTAAGAGTCTGCTAGATGATGCTAATGCAACTGGTCCACGTGTAAGACATTGAAAACGGGGATCTAGGTTTAAAAACAATAGTTGGACTGGCTGTGTACCCTTTATCAAACTTTAATAAGTATCATCCATTTGATCAGATTTTTTTTTTTTTGAGACAGGGTCTCGCTTTGTAGTTCAGGCTGGCCCTGAGCTGATGATGTAGCCCAGGCAAGTCTCGAACTCAGCAATCCTCCTGCCTCTGCCTCCCAAGTGCTGAGATTACAGGCGTGAGCCACCATGCCCGGCTGATCAGAATTTTTGATAAAAGTTTGAAACAAGTAGTCTACGATCATATTCTTTTTAAAAAAAGTTCCAAGTTGCATGGACTAAGATTCTGTAATGAAAGAGGGGATGCCTTGAAGATGAATAAATTAAGTAGAATAAAGCAATGGCAGTTACAGACTATAAAATGGTGGAGTATGAAAACCACCTGCGACCCTAGCCCATGATAGAAGATCCCTGCTAACAGAGTAACTTGGTCTAGCATAAAGCCACTGATTAGAGTGCTATTTCCACGTGCAATTCAAATACCAGGCCTCTTACTCCCACCCTACATAAGAAGGATGTGATTAACTGACATGTAGCCTTAAGAGTACCTTGAACTTCAATTCTAATTGGACTAATTCTCCATTCCCAGCCAGTACATCACAGCTGTGACCTATCCCAACTCAACTATGTCATGCCCTGATTCATGTTTAATGAAACAATTAGTTGATTCACACTCATATCAGTTGGTCCCAAACTTTCATAGTACCATGTAAATATACATCTATGGCTGTTTAAAGCACCTGATACAGTCACTTGTAGGCAACAGAAGATGGTTGTGAAAAAGGAGAAAGTAGAAGGAAAATTTATGTACAGTAAGCAACATATTAATTAGTACACTGAATTATTTTGATACAGGAAAAAAGATACTTTACCAAGTCATCGAAAATATCTCTCTGATGCACGTGGATGGTAATCAGAGTCTCAAACTTCACTCTATCAAACTTGGTTAGGTCATGTGTTGTTTGACTAATGAGAATATTCAGAATATCCAAAAATTTCTGATTTGTCACTTGCATAATTTTCCTGTCGTCTTTTGCATTATGTAAAGCTTCTTCTGAATCATGTGTCCACAACATCTGAATTCCCAGAAGCCCAACCTAAAACCAGCAGACAAATATTTAAATTTGCCAAATATTTAAAGCATATCTCCAATAAAATTTTGGGGTCACACCTGCAAGAAAACAGGATTCTACTCATTTTAAACTGAAAAAGACAGGCATTTCTCTACTCCAAAGAGGGAGGGAAAACACCTGACATTCTACAAGTGATAATTAATTATGTCAAGGAATATACTATGATTCCTTGAAAATAAGACCTAAGCAGAAAATAAACCCTAGCTGGTCATTGCTATGGTGATGGCCAATGTTACAGAGAAGATTATACCACACGGTTCTCTGCCCAGTGGCTATGCCATTGTGGGAGGCAAGGCAAGGATAGGCTGACTGGGGCTGGCATTTTTGATCTGTTTTCAAGGCTGTTAGTTCTTATTTTTGCAGAAAGGCAGTAAATAATTAAAATAATGGCTGCTATTTATTGAGCTTAGTATGTCTTAGTCTATTTTATGTTGCTGTAATAGAATATCACAGAACGGGCAATTTATAAAGAAAAGTTTCTCAGTTCTGAAGGCTAGAAGGTCCAGGGCCCCGGGAGCAGTGCTGGTGTATGCCTGCTGCCCGCCTTCTTTCAGCAGGAGTCAGGGCAAGCAAGAATGTGCACCTTAGCACTAGGGAGGGCCGAGCTTGCTCTCCTGACTCAATTTATGGTAAATAACCTCCTCTGGTAATGACCTTCCTCCATTCCAGAGGCCATGGCACCCACAACCTCCTCACCTCTGATTCAGCCCCCCTTCCAACCTCTGCATTGGAAATCACTTTCCCGGCACACAGATTCCAGGGGACCCATGCAAACCATGGCATATCATGGAAGATGCCTAAGAAATGTTTCTATGAAGGGGCCTTAGGCCACCAGATACCTCCAGGCAATATTTTCTTTCCAAGAACACCAAATAGAATGAATGCTTTTTCTTTCTTTTCTTTCTTCCTTCATTCCTTCCTTTCTTTTTTTTTTTTTTTGAGACAGGGTCTTGCTTTGTAGTTCAGGCTGGCCCTGAGCTCACTATGTAGCCCAGGCAAGCCTCAAACTCAGCAATCCTCCTGCCTCTGCCTCCCGAGTGCTGGGATTTCAGGCATGAGCCACCATGCCCAGTATTGTGGTGTGTGGTACTGATTGCTAGTGGGTGTGAGTCACCACACCCAGAATTATTGTATGTGGTTACCAGGGATTGAACCAAGGACCTTGTGCTTGCTAAGCAGGTTCCGGAACCACTGAGCTAAATCTCTGGCCCATGAATGAATTCTTTACTATATATCTTCTCTCCAGTAAAATTTTCCAAAGGTCTCTTTGCATCTACTAAAAACAATACACTACCGGGCGTGGTGGCTCACGCCTGTCATCCCAGCACTCAGGAGGCAGAGACAGGAGGATTGCTGAGTTCGAGGCTTGCCTGGGCTACATAGTGAGCTCAGGGCCAGCCTGAACTACAAAGCAAGACCCTGTCTCAAAAAAACAAAACAAAACAAAACAAAACAAAACAAAACAATGCACTGCCTATTTCCTTTCATGATCTCTCACTCTAACACTCAAATCTTTATGTCAACTTTCTGTCTATGTATTTGTCTACAGAAGAGAAGACGAGAAGGGTCAAAGCTTATCCTTAGTACCTTGATAAAGCATAAAGAAACTGTGAATGGATGTCACCTAAGACCAATACTTTCTGCTTCAAGAAAGTAATAGAAGTGATCCAAACACACCCCACCTTCCTACCCTCACTGAATCAGCTGTCATTTGAAGAGCCTTTGTTCATTCCCAGAATCCAGCAACAGACCCAAGATCACTAGGCCCAAAATGTAATTCCACATTTTGCAGAGAACTGGACACTGTGTGTGCAGAATATGGGTACCACTTGGTTCTACAGTACATAAAGCAAGAACAAACCATGCTTTATCCCTGTCTCATCAGCAACTTTGATATTGTTACTGCTAGAGCTGTGTGCATCATGGGTCTTCTGGGGAAAATAAATCAAAGCACCCAGCTGAGGTGAGCAACAGGACCAAGAGAAAACAGATGTCAGGAAGCTCGAGGACCAGGAGATCCTGGCCCTGACAGCAGTGTTAAGATGGCCCAAGACAGAAAAAAATTGTAAGGAAAAGATACAAGAGCATAGTAGCACAGGGGCATTTGACTTAAAGACAAGTAGGACCAGTGGACCTGAAAAACCACCGTACAATGGTATGCATCCAAGAATAAATCTATAGCTGGGATGACAGGCGTGAGCCACCACGTCTGGCATTGTGGTATGCGGTGTTGATTGTTGGTGGGCGTGTCTCCACACCCAGCATTCTATGTGGTTACCGGGAATCGAACTGAGGACCTTGCGCTTGCGAGGCAGGCGCTGGAACCACTGAGCTAACCCTCCAGCCCCATCCACATGTACTCTTAATGTTGGTGGCCCAGTGGAACAGCTTTGGCCAGAGGAGGAGTTGTTGGCTGACAACGGTACAGACTGAGGATCAGAGAGTCAGGAGCAGTAGGGGACAGCCAGGTCTTCCCAAAGATAAGTCTAATGGCCTCCTCCATGCCAGATCCGTCACGCCCACTGCCATTTCTTTCAACTGTAGGCAAACATGGTAACCTCACCTGTGCTGGGAAGTGACTGAGGAAAGGTAAGAGTTGGAACCCTGAATCACTGATCTGATAGAACGCGGACCTGATGATATTGTGTAACGATGACATCTGCTCTTTTAACAGATCCAGAAGCCAAATCTCGACAGGACCTTTGGCCATAACAGGATTATCCAACTAAAAAATATATTCACATGCATCACATATTGACAATAATTTGGTATTTTTACATATGCCACCTACTTAACTTATAAATCGTAATACCTCAAGGCAAAGCAAACTGTTTTGTATTTTAGACAAGATTAAATATAGGTTAACTCAATAAATAATACTGTTAATTGGAAAGAGCAATAGATACCATTTAGTCTAAACTCTCATTTTATAATAAAATTAGTCTCAGAAAAGTTCAATGGTTTATTCAAACTAGTTTCTATAAACCCAGAGCTACAGAATGAGAGTCCAGTTAAGAGTTACTTTCTCCCCACTCCATTATTATTGCATAAGAGAATTATCTTCTCCTAAATTATTGGTGGGAACATAAACTAGTATAAACACTTTGAAAATCAACCTCAATTCTAAGAAATTCTAATCACAAAATTTCAATCAAAGTAAATTACAAGAATTTTTTCTCCTTCTCTGGATATAACAGCTGTCATACGATCGTAGTCTTTGGCGTGAAATGTCACCTCATTTATGTTGTCAGATACTGCAGGAAGATGTGGCTACAGGAAAAACAAGGAAGAACCGAAGTGTCACACAAGAGGCTAAACTGAAAGCACTGAAATACTTCTAAAAACTTCAGTATTCTTTCCCTTTGGGAAAAAAAAAATGTTATTTCCTTGTCTCTATAAACAAAACAATACAGACTCACTTTGACCCTTGACTAAAATGCAGGCATTTTTTTAAAAAATCATGCAGAAACTGGGCATAGTGGTGCATACCTATAATCCCAGCATTCTGGGAGGCTGAGGCAGAAGGGTTTAAATTCAAGCCACGTCTGGAAAACTTAGCAAGGTTCTGACTCAAAGTAAAAATAAAAGGGCTGGACTAGAGATTTAGCTCAGTGGTTCTGGCACCTGCCTCGCAAGCGCAAGGTCCTGAGTTCGATCCCAGCAACCACATACTATGCTGGGAGTGGTGACTCACGCCCACCAGCAATTAATACCACATACCACAGTGCTGGGCGTGGTGGCTCACGCCTGTAATCCCAGCACTGGGGAGGCAGAGACAGGAGGATTGCTGAGTTCGAGGCTTGCCTGGGCTACATAGTGAGCTGAGGGCCAGCCTGAACTACAAAGCTGGACCTTGTCTCAAAAAATAAAAAAAAAAAAATAAAAGGGCTGAGGATGTAGCTCAGTGCCCAAGCCTTAGGTTCAATCCTCACTACACAGAGAGGTATGTGGGATGGGGGTCATGGGGAGAGATCCTACAGGATGCTTTCTTATTTTCTGACAGTCTTGCAAATGCCCTTTTTATACTATGGAGACTGGACTGATGACTGTCCCCTTCCTCCCTCCAGATGGAGCAGACACACCCTGCACCTCCTGACCCTCTTTCCTCCCAGGCACAGGTCATCCTTCCTTCTCTTTTCTTATCCCCACAAGTCCCTAGAAACCAACAAGAGAGAAAACAGAAGTTACTCCCAGATCCCAAGGGGAGAGGTGGCAGTGAGGTGAGTGTCTCAATGCCTCCATGCTGTTTGACAGAGCTTTCTTTTCTTCCTGCAGTGCTGCTCTTGGAAATGGCTAAAGGCATTTGAGAAGCATTCTGGAAGGAAAAAGGGTGAACCCAAGCCACAACCCTATGGCCTAAGACTTTATGGGGTAAAATTCTGACAATGATGAATTATATTCAGCAACTACAAGCTATACATTACCTCACGTAATCCTCATGACAACCCAATGATGCGGGAACCGTTAATGTCTTCCTTTTATAAAGAAGGGAACCAAGGCATGGTAGAATTAAGAAGCCTGACAAGGTCACACAGCCAGTGAGTGGCACAACAGGACACCACTGCTCATCAACACCACTGTGTTGTGCCAGGCTCTGAATCCTTGGAAAAAAATTAATATGATTTATAATATTCATCTTTTCTGACTACTGGTTTAAGACTGGTTGATGGCAGTCCTGAGGACTGAACTCAGGCCCTTCACATTCATCTATATCCCCAGCTTTTGCTTTATGATTTTGGGGGTGGTTTGTCTTTGGGTACCGGGGATTAAACTCAAGTGCTGGGATGACAGGTATTTACTGTCATGCATAAGATAATCTTTACTTCTCACTTGATTTTAATTCTTGTTGACGCATGCTGTGGAAAAAGCAATGTAGAGCTGAGATACTTGGGTTATACCTGGATGGTATGGGAATCACTGGCTTGTCCAAGGATCTCCAGGAGAACTGGGTCGGATACAAAGAAGAATCTTGGAAATAATAATCGCTTCTTCTCCAAATACCTTCAAACAGGGTTAACAGCATGTTACCAAGTGTTCTTTTTCTCAATCACTAACTTTTTGGCAAAGACAAAATAACCATTATCTTGAATAAGATAAGAGCAAACAACTGGAGGCATTTTCCATTCACCTCTGCCATGTCTGGGAGAACCCACATTGAGGCTCCACCATGGATGGCACTTACAAAAATGAAAGGGTAATGAGAAAGTGATTCAGAGCAAAGTCACCCCATCACCCATCATCTGTCTTATCATGAGTGCCCCCGAGGCATATCCAAAAGTATTAGGAATTCGTGATGTAAACCCAGGAGAACACAAGAATGTTTTGAGAACAAAATTTAGGATGAAGTCAAAATAAAGTCAGGACGGGGGGCGTGAAAATGATCATAGCATGTTATGCATAGGTGTAAATCTGCCAAAAAGAAACTCATTAACCTGTATCACCAATAATTGAGTAAAAGAATAAGTGAATAAAGTAAAATTTCTATTCCCACATCACCCATCACCATCGAACCAGAAATAGAGTCAACAGAGTAACCTGTGCAGGCTAAGACACCATCCCGTATGAAATAAGCCACAATTCTAGAATCCGACGCTCACCCTGTAAGTGACTTCTGACAAACTTCCAGCTGTTCGTGTAAATGAGGCAAAAGCTGCCCCATGGTTTCATCTCCAACACAGCAGCTAATCACGTTGGGATTTTCATGAGCTCGCTGCATTATTTTTATCCAGGTCTTGTCAATATTCTGAAAACGTTTTGCTTCCTAAAAACAAATCCACAGGCAGTAAAGATTAGCATTTGGATAATTGAAAAAGCAAAGTCTTCACTTTGGAATTTCTTATAGTTCTTCAACCCACTCTCTATTAATCTCAGGCTAACACAACTTAAACAAATTTTTTCATCTGAACGTAATTCCGAAGAACTAAACCCCAAACTTTATAAAGCTGCTTATTAAAATACTGGTTTATCACAACAGGGCTTTCTCGCGTCTTTCTTTGCATGTAATACATTTTTGAAGTGCCACATGATTAATTTACAGAGCTCTCAACTTAAAGTTCAAATCTAGTCTTTCAGCACCCTAGGTGTTTTGGTTTGATGAGCAAACTGAAGAAGCATGAAAATAATTTGATCTCAGGGTCCCTGGAATAATTGCAGCTCAGTAATACCCTAGGAAAAAAAAAACAGTAAGACAAAACAAAGCTTCATTTACATATTTGCAAATAAAAATTTTCTACTTACTGTAAATGATATAAAGCTTTGCATTTAATTTGCAAAAATTCCCTCAAGAAAATTTGCATACTCTTGCTTCTTTAAAAAATGCTTTTCTAATTTAAAAATAATATAATAGTTTTGTGTCCTAAAAAAAAGTGTTAAAAAAACAAAGCATCCATTTTCAGTCCCTTTTATCCTTGAATTATAATCTATAGAAATGTTGTCTAAAGACAGAGAAATTTAGGAATTTTCAGTTCAACTTGACAGGAGGAAAGTTATCTTCATAGTCTAAAACTAGCAGTTGGTTAGTGACATTCACTTGAAAAACCCAACAGAATTGTTTTTGAAGTGTAGTTACAGTCTTCTAAGGCTGTTTTTTTGCCCCATAATATGTTTTGGATCTCAGAGTAGTAGACTTACTAAGAGTTCATTCAATTTTACAGGATACCAATCAGTTCTAATACTATTCTCAGACAAACATTATAAAGTTAACTCTTGGAAGACAGGGACTACGATAATTGAATAGAACTATAGTTCAGATATCTCCTATATTCAATCTTAAGATATTTCACTGTTTGAAATTAGGAGTTTCTTCTTGATGATATGTCCTTCAGAGGTCAACACCTTTTTCTTTTTAATCTTGTTTTGCTTTTTCTTTTAGACCAGACAGTAAATATTTTGGACTTTGTGAGCTTTATGGTCACTGTTAAAACTACTCAGCTTTGGGGCTGGAGATTTACCTCAGTGGTTCTAGCACCTGCATAGCAAGCGCAAGGTCCAGCGTTCAATCCCCAGAAGCCACATACAACATACAACCGGACATGGTGACTCACGCCCACCAACAATATACACCACATTCCATAGTGTCAGGTGTGGTGGCAAATGCCTGTAAGCCCAGCACTCAGGAGGCAGAAGCAGGAGGACTGCTAAGTTTGAGGCTTGCCTGGGCGACACAGTGAGCTCAGGGCCAGCCTGAACTACAAAGCGAGACCCTGTCTCAAAAAAAAAACTATTCAGCTCTGCTGCTGTAGTGCTGAAGCAGCCATAGTTGACATGCAAGTAAATGGATCTGGCCGTGTTTCAACAGAGCTTTATTTTACACATGGGAGTGGGCTATAGTTTGCCACCACCTAACTTCTCAATACTTGACCACCTAAATTTGGGAAGAGACATGCAGATACAGCAAGTCATCTTATCAGTAATTATAAAATGTGTATTTACCTGAGGCAGCTGTTTGGCAATATCTCCACCTACAAACACAGCCTCAAGATAAACCCAAAGGTTCTGTACCACAAGCCACTCTTCAATTATATCTGAGGAAGTAGACAATTTATACACCCAGTTCTGTATGTTTTTCTTAAATGGAGTATTGTATCTAAAAAGTAAGCATGGAAAACATTATGTTGCAAGGAAGATCAGAAAACAGTATATTTTAACAAAGTAAATGACAAATATTCCTTCAGGAATGAGCATTTTGTTCTAAAAGGATAGCCTCTTATTAGTATAATACAGCTAATGAAATTTTTTTCCATTTCTCTGCCTGTTGCTATTTCTTTCTGCCTGTGAGGGAAACACATGAGACAGTTTGCTACTAATCTATGCAATTACTGAGTCAAAGAGACCATTATCCAAGAAGTTGCCTTTTATGAATGGTCTTAAAGGGTTCATCCAAGATATAGGCCATCTCTAAATGGACAGAACAAACTAAAGACTAGGAGAAGGAGGGGTAGCACCAGGTTCATATGGAGAAAGAATACTGCAAAATTAAGGTCAAGCTTGAGATCAGCTGTCCACTTACACGTGTGCTCTTCCTACTCACACACTGTGGAGTCCACAGATACTGCAATTCAGTTCTGTAGAGCTGGAGATCCAGAATAGCTATACCCACAATAGTATGGCTTTCTGGTTCTCAGGACTGCCTGGAGTGTTTAGGAGAATAAAAGACATCCACCAGGCTGAGCACAACACAGAAAGACAAGAAGTAGTGTGGACGTCAGGGAAGAAGTAATAAGCTCTACTGTGTGAAGACCTCAAGTTCCGGCAGAGAAGGCAAGAGGCTGACCTCAGTTTGTCCACACAGCACGCCATCTGGGTGTGGTGTAGTAGCATTTCCTGGAGGCAGCACTTACTGAGTAGGGTCATACCTCTTCTCTCCGTCTAGGACACAGTGACCTAAAGGGGCTCATCTACACAATAGGGCTTTTCAGGGTGCAGTCTGATGCTTGAAGTGCAGCTCATAACTTCTCTAGGAACCCATGTTATACGTGGAGTTACAAAGGCATCATACAAAAACTGCTCCAAGGAAGTAAGAGGCGTTTTCCTGATACCCAGTGTTTACTGCCCCTCTGACCATCAGTTTCTAGTGGAAAAACAGTAAATATGCTAAAAATATCTTCAAACTTGAGATGAAGATTAAGATGGCCCTATCTAGTCTTGCCCGAGGAGACACATAACCTCTTCTGAAAGCCCTATCAAGATCATCCCACACATGCATGAAGCTCCACTTGCTCTGAGGTCAGTCTGTGGTTACCTATGGAACAGGATTTCCAAATCCACTTGATGCTGCAGTTGTCTAGGAGGAAAATCTCCCAAAATGGGATGACTTTTAAGATATCTTTACACTTTCTCTACAAGCATCTTAACATTGACTTTACTAGTGCCATAAAGAAGTATTATGCTAATCAGGTTTTGCTCCAGTGAGAAATCGAAGGATTCAAATCCTGACTGTGCTCCTGAAGAGGTTGGTATCAGAAAAGTCAAGATGGCAAAACATGCAGTGAGCCTGTGTAGTCTAGGAACCAATGAATAATTTATGGCCACCTTTGCCAGGACTTTCAGGTTCCCAGAAGGCAGAGGATGGCCCTGGGATCTTTATCTCAATAAATTTAACCCAGAACTTTCTAGACTAACATTTTTGAGATCACAACATTATCTGAACAGAAGGCTGCTCCTGGGGCCAGAGGTCATGCGATCCCCTTCTGGAGGAGGGAAGTTAGATCCCCATGCTCCCTGGACAATGACCTCTATTAATGATGGCAATATAGTATTTGTCCCAGGTGTATAAGGGGAAAGAACAGTTACGAACTCCTGCACAACTAGGAGGACAGAGGCTGCAAGCATACAAACTAAAGACCTGACAAAATATGTAATCTAATATAGTCCCATGGCAACTTCGAAGCTGCACTTGAGGACCCAGGCCCCTTCTAGCTGCTCTGGTAGTTCAATGGCAAACTGGTTGCTTCTCTCAAAGTACAATGGGCCCCATCCAGACACGACTGACAAACCCCTAGCTACATGTCGTTTTCCTGGAGGTCATGAATATTTGGGAAAACAGGAAGTGCCTCGGGGACAGACAAGAGCTAGCAGCACAAGGCAAAATCACTATGGTGGCATAGCAGTAATACTAGGCACTTACCTAGGATTCTGTACGCTAAGTGCCAAATTAAAACCTCCTCCCCAAGTTATACAATTACCTGTTGCTCAGTAGGGAACCTAAGACCATCAGACTATCCTCCATCAATGTGATAATTTCTCCTGATTCAGTTCCTTTCAGCAGAAGTTCTCCTTTTCCCTTAAATGCTGCAAAACTTAGGTTTTGGTTGGTCCAGTTCTCAATCACTTGAGTCAGTTTCGCCTCAATATCCTTTTCTTTACTGGCAGATATGCAAATGTCCTTTGGTAGAAATCAAAGAACAAGCATACATTTTCAACTAGAAATTAAGGCTATTAGAAGATCACAGGATGTTTTAGCTTAGAAGAGCCCCAGAGATCATTTAGTTCAGTGAGTCATTTTGCAGCCAAGAAAATCCAAGCTCTTATGAGGCAGGTTCACACCACGCCTCATGACTCTCTTACTAATTATTCTCTTGTAGTACATTTATGAGGTAATGGAATTTGATCCCTTCATTTTTTTCTTGATTACATTTCTAATTGGAATTTTCAGCTAAAGTGGAGATAATCCCTGCCACCTTTAGAATCAGAAATTTGGAAAAATAAGTCTGAGGCAAATTCACCTAGAACTCAATAAATAAATTCTGTAAAAAACAAGTGTTCTTCAACTGAAGTCCAGTGAAGGGACAGAAGGATAGATTGAAAGGCTCTAGAATGAATGTATTTCAAATAATCGCATCTCCTTGGTCCAAGATTATTTTGTGAAAGCCAAGATATTCAGGAAAAGACCACATTTTGAGGGTTCACAGTACAGGGCAAGGCTAAGAAAACGTCTCTTTTTTTTTTTTTTTTTTTTGAGACAGGGTCTCGCTTTGTAGTTCAGGCTGGCCCTGAGCTCACTATGTACCCCAGGCAAGCCTCAAACTCAGCAATCCTCCTATCTCTGCCTCTCGAGTGCTGGGATGACAGGCATGAGCCACCACGCCTGGCACTGTGAGTCACCATGCCCAGCATTGTATGTGGTTACCGGGGATCGAATTCAGGACTTTGCACTTGCGAGGCAGGCGCCGGAACCACTGAGCTAAATCTCCAGCCCAAAAATGTCTATTCTTAACAGAAAGTAAATCAGAAGTTCTGTCAGGCTTCTATGCTGGATATTATATAGCCCTGGTCTGCTTGTACTACTCTAACAGTACACTAGCCTAACTATTTGAAATCATTACTAAGTCACCATTGTTTTCCTAGCATTATTTTAAGCCCCTCTACACAAAGAATCTACATAATTAGTTTCATTATAAAAAGTCTAACAACTGTCTTATTCTCCTGAGTCCAAGCGATACCTACCACTCCAATATGAAAAACTTGGATGTCTTTTATGGAAACATTTCTACCACTCACCTTAACTTTATAGATACGATACATCTCAGTTTCTATTTTACCATCAAGTATTTTACCAGAAACAAGAAACATGTCTGATATGAGCTACTCTGATAAAATAAGTAATAAAGTTCAAACCTTCTTATTTCAAGGACTATAGGACTTCAATCCCTGGTACCAAAAAAATAATAATAATAATAATAATAAAGAACAACAGGAGTCAAAAAAATCTCCTAAGATTTCCAAAAATCTCTGTAAACCAGCACAGAAAAATATGTATCACATGTTCTCACTCATATTTTCAAACTAAAGATGTTAATCTCAAAGTAACAGGGAAGGGATGCGATTACTCCAGGCTAGGGTGGGAGGAGAGACAGAAAGAGGTTGGCTAAGAGGCAACAAAATGCAGGTGGATCCAAGGAACGCGTGGGAGCGTTGTGCAGTGTAGTACGGTGACAACGGTTCACACAAACTCGTATATTTCATGACGAACTAGAAGAGAGGAACCAATGATAAGGAGATGGAAATACTCATTACCCAGACTGGATCGCTACACCCTGTATCCAAGTATCACACTGTTCCCTACTAACATCCATAATTATTGTGTGTCAGTTAAAATAGAAAATCAAGAAAATAAAATAAAATGTATATTTGTACAATTCTCAGAAAAGAAAAAATGAACATTCTGGACCACTGATAAGACTTTACATTCTTAGGTACCTCGATATCATCTTTATTTTTAATGAGTGGTGCTTCCATGATGTTTCTGAGACAAAAAGTATCAGATTCCACATCAAATGGGGTTTTGGTTAACTCGGAGATTCGATCCCAGTGTCTCTGTTTCATTGCCTTGTTGGTCATCATTTCCAGTAAAGGACACAACTCACTGAAATCATCAATTCTCTTTTTGAGATCCAAAAAAGCCTGCCAATCTTTAAGTCCTTTAGGAAGTTTACGACATCTTTCAGAGAGAAAGAGAAGAATGTTACCATCTGTCTAATTCCTTGAACAAGGTATTATAAACATACAGCTATGTAATACCTATAGGATTTTTAAAAATTCTTTATTGGTACATTTTGTATACCTATAGAATCTTAAGGAGATAAATTCTACATACAAGTTAGCTAATTCAACTGAAACTCACCTGTTTTGAAATTCCTGAAGTTCTGAGTTAATTCTTTCAATATCTACATCTCCCCAAAGTATTTCATAATAACCACTAATACTGCTCATTACAGTATCATACAATCCATATAGCTTCTGCAACAAGTTGAGTTCTTTCCTAGGAAACAAAAAAAGACATCACATGATGTAATTTTTAAAATAAATTACACTTGGGATAAGTACAGTTGATTCACTTAAGTATCCTATATACTATGTGCATAATGTCTTTTAAACAATATACACAAGTATATCAGCTCCCAACACAGAGACGTTGTTAAAGTTTTATTAATAAGGTGAAGTTTATAGTATCTGAATATTCCAAATCATAACATAACCTGACACTGACAACTTGTTGGGTTAGTCTGCTAAGGAAAAATCTAGACCCTTTGATAAATCTAAGACACATATTAAAATACTAGATAAATCATTTTTCCCATTCCTGACTCTTGTTTTTGTTTTTTTTTTTTACTATACTAAGAATTATTTCTTCGTTACTTGTTGGTTATTTCCAGCCATGACTAAAATAATAAGAAAAGAGAAGAATGATGGAGTGTGCTAAAAACAATAGCATAGATATTACAATCACATCATTGCTCAGGTTTCTTACGACTCTTCCAAAGTTCTGTGTCATCTTTCAAAAAGAAGTCTAGAGACAGCATTTTTATAGTCTTTTGCTTGTTTAGCTTTCATATTGAAAATAGGAGAAAAATGTAACTCCCAATCTCTTGGATGTTAGATATGCTGAGTTCGTGTCCTTCAAAATCAAAGAACGAATTCTAAGGAAAAACAGAGGTTAACACGAATAAAGATTTATTAAGATATAGCTCCGGAGACACAGCAGGGAATCCAAAAGAGAGCTGCCTCTAAGTCAACCCCTCTCAGAACATTTTATATAGCAAAATCATAATGTGGGTACCAAAATCACGTGGTGAGTACAATTTGGCCAAATTATAATTGACCAATCAGATTATAAGTATAGCCTCATAGCTAGTACTGATCCAATAAGAGGAGGTCATGTAGCAAGGGTACATGGGAAGAACAAAGGCATTTTTTGGGAAGGGATGCATCCAGATGCTCTGGTCATCTACCTAGGCGGGTGACTAATGTCTATTTGAACTTTCCTGAGCCAACTGGTACCAACTGTAGTATACTTCTAAATTATTAGTCATCCCTTAGCAAAGTCAGGTAGGCCTGGTTAGTGCATCTTTATCTCAAGGCCTGGCCTTCCTCATATGTGCCTCTGGAGAAAATTCTGATGTCTTTACTTTTTTCTGCTGACTTCCCTGACAGCCCAATCCCTCTCGGACTGCATATTAATTTCTATCTAACTTAGCTGTCTACAATATAAAACAGCTAAGAATTCAGAATTTTTCATTTTCTTCCCAATATAGCAAAGAGAAGAAAATTGATAAAATGATGCTTCCCAAATGTTAAACAGAAAGAGACAAAAGCAACACTCTAGACTTTATGTTGGAGAATGAAGTTGATTTTATCACTGAAATCTCAGGTTATAAATCTTCAGACAATCTACATGAGTCTTATTAGTATTTTATCTATGAACAAGACATTTCTAGAGAAGAAAAGGCCTCAACATCCAATATTTTGTAATAAGGATTAGATCATCCTATTTTGTGAAACAGACAAGTGATGGTATTTTTTTCAGTATTTATGATGTCTCTGTAAGTTTCATAAGTAGACAAGTGTTGAAGGAAGATGTATATTCAAAGGAAATCAATGAAATAGAAATTAAAAATTTCACTGAATCATTCGAATTTTATTTTTGTCTCTTTTTTTATTAGTGTGTATCTGCAATACACAGTAATTACCTTCATCTTGGGCAACTGGTACATACACAGACTGCATCTTACTCATCTTCACTTCCTCTTTCCCTCTTCACCCTCTCATCTCCCCTCATCCCCACATCTCCTTTTCATCTCTGCCAAGTCTGTCTTTGTATTTATAGTGTAAAGAAGATACCAGGCCTCTCTTGAACAAAATTATGAGTGACTAAGTCTACAACAGTCTTGAACTTTGACAATGGAACTGCAAAACAAATCAGAAGGAATGCTAGGCTAGAGATCCACTGCTGATGGACTTGAAGTGTGGAACTAGTATAGATTAGGCCAAGTCTGCTGCAGGTTCATGCATGACACCTGAGGAGTTAATTGTATTCAAATGATGATCTCTGAGAAATACATGTGCATACATATATACATATGTAGGTATATACATTTATGGGTATGTGTTTTCAAACCAAGGTATTATTGAGGAAAAGTCGGTTTAGTGAAGTTTTTCTTAAATTTTATAATAAAATATCAATTTAAAATCATCCACGGGGCGGGGCAACAATGGTCCATTCATCCAAAAAGTCAATGAAAACAGATTTTCCAGAAAGTAAAGTTAGCACTCTGAATCTCACAGAAAAGGTGCGTAAGAATCACCTTGAGACTGTGTGGAAGTTCAGATTTCCTAGGACCCAATGCCAGAGATTGTAATTCATAGTAAGTAAACAGTGGGGATCAGAGATCTGCAATTCCTCCAACACAACTGGTTAATTCTTTTTTTTTTTTTTGAGACAGGGTCTCGCTTGGTAGCTCATGCTGGCCCTGAGCTCACTATGTAGCCCAGGCAAGCCTCAAACTCAGCAATCATCCTGCCTCTGCCTCTTGAGTGCTGGGATGACAGGCGTGAGCCACCACATCTGGTATTGTGATAAATGGTTACTAGGGATTGAATATGGGACCCTGCACTTGCCAGGCAGATGCCAGAACTACTGAGCTAAATCCCTGGCCTCACAATTGGTTAATTCTTAAAGAAAATATAAACCATTTTCCCTCAATGGATGACACATTCCTTTCTCTTCAGAAAACTTTATGTCTTTTATACCATGAAGTTTTCATGTTGTGAGTGAAAGAAATCAATGTAAAATTCTTTTCTGAAGCCAAAACTCTAATAAGCTAATAGCACTGTTTTAACACTGCTTTCAAGGAAAGTTACACTTAAAGTACCATTTAAATATATTTGTTTAAATCCTAGGTCTATTGCTCAAAATAAAGTTCACCCTTTGGCCATCAATTTCAAGAAATTCTATGTCTATTCAGTGAGAAAAAATAATTCAACTCCAAGTCCTGAGGAGAGTTATTCAAAGTTGCAATACTTCTGCACAATTGCTGGTACCACTCAAAACTAGTAAAAAGAAAATGTACAGCATAAGTTAACTTTAGACTATCCCTCAGATATGCCTAAAATATGTACAATGTATTTTCTACTTCCCTAGAATATTTCATTTCTCTATAGAGACTATGCATCTAATAGGTCAAGAATACCAGGAATAGGAGGACTATTTAGGACTGTTCCAAGCCAAGTCCTTTTCTGCGTGATAAAGAAACTGCAAGTGACATGATTTTCTTCATAAGTTTTTTGGTTTTTTTGTACCAGGAACTGAACTCAGAACTTTGCACTTCATAGGCAAGCAAGGTGCCACTAAGCTACATCGCCGGTTCTGTCACGTGATTTTTCTAATGGGCAGTATATATAGCTATTTGCATGTAATACTTTGTGCATTTTCACAACTTACCTTGTTTTGTGCAAAACTTCATAGTCCGTCACAGGTAATCCAAAAAGTTGTTCACCAGATGAATACGTGATAAATTTCCTCCACAGATCATCAAAATTGGCCTATGACAAAGATTTTTAAAGTACACTAAACTGTAATTTAGATCTTGTTAAGGTAAAATCTATCATATTCAAGATGAAGTTTTCATTTACTTAGTACCTCTGTAAACAACTGAAAGTAAGAAAACTGTCTCTTTAAAAACCCATAATTCAGCTTTCTTCAAATATATATTTGGGACTGGCTGTCTCATAAAGGGTTCAAAACTGAGTCATGTCTTAGTATAATTCATTCAATTCTGTTTTCTCTACATGCAATAAAAAAGTCTAAAAAAAATAGCAGATCCCATTTAACTCCATATGAAATAATTCTAAAACTTTAAACCCTCAAAGTCAATTCATGCATTCTAATCTTTTTCATTTAATTTGGAATTTGAATATCTTAAATCTGAAATGCTAAATATTATTAGGGTACAAAGCATAAATGCAAATACAAGCTATATATCTGTCTACAACAAGATACGTGTATTCTACCTAATAATACAGTAGCCCCCCACCCTTATCCACAGTTACCTCTGGTCACATCTGTCTAAATCTCCCTGCTTCTTTCCTAATGCCTGAGCTGTTGTACAAGCTATAAATCTTACCTGATCAGCTTGTACTCCTCCCCGTTTAACTCTGATCCCTGAAGATGCAGCTTAGATAGATGTCTTCTCTTCTGGGCAAACTCAACTTGTCCTAACAGTCCCCATATAGGCTGGGAGCCCTGTACTTCAATCTCCATAAACATGAGTTCTCAGAACTAGATCATAGTGCTCAGCGCTGGGCTTTCGAATTCTCCCTGCCTTGCTGTCTCTCTAACAGATTTGAGCAGCTCAGAGGTAAAAGCCACTGCTTAATCAAATTTGTACTGACACAATAGGCATCTAATAAATATTTTTTAACTGCTGAAAATGCAGGTGGGTTAGACAACTGAAAGAACATAAACATCATTTTCATCTACTGTGGGCAACAGGAAAAAGAACAGGAACAACAACAACAAAAACTGCATAAGGCTCCTGACCAGCTAATTTACAGAGAAATCCAGGAATTTTCAGAAAATTAGTCTAAATGGGTGCATGGTTTTTCTCAAGATGTGCTTGGCAATGTGACTGTAAAATACAATAGTGAGGGCCAGAAATTTAGCTCAGTGGTTCCAGCGCCTGCCTCTGCCTTGCCTCGCCTCGCGAGCAGAAGGACCTGAGTTTGATCCCGGTAACCATATACAATGCTGGGCATGGTGGCTCATGCCTGTAATCCCAGCACTCGGGAGGCAGAGACAGGAGGATTGCTGAATTCGAGGCTTGCCTGGGCTACATAGTGAGCTGAGGGCCAGCCTGAACTACAAAGCAAGACCCTGTCTCAAAAAAAAAAAAAAAAAAGATAGCGAATGGTTGACCCATAAAATGAGTCATATAATCTGAGCTGGGAAGTTGGAAGCGGTGGATATGGAAGGAAAGATGAACAATGGTACAAGGGGAGACAGGGAAACCATCTGCCAGTACTTAAAACCCTATTTATTTATTATAATTTTTTTCACTCTGCATATCATACTGGATACTGGAAACTAGACGATTACTTAAATTCACAGTTAAGGGTCTTATTCTTTAAAAATACAGAAGCAGATTCTGTAGAGAAAAGTCTGGTGGGACACAGAAAAGGAATTAATCATATCATTTAGCAGATTAGAATGTACAATAAATAATGAAAGCCTCTATGTACTCTATTTATTAGCTTCTCTATTATAAGATAAAACATGATTACTCCTATGATCATCTTTAAAAATAACACATTGTCAATGTGACCAAAATAAGAACTGATTTTACCTGAAATATCTGTAGCCTATTGCTAGCTTCTTGGGGTGGTATATTTGGAACCATGGGTCCTTCCTGCAACATAGAATATAATCTTCATTTACATTCTTCACCAGATATATTTGTGTATTCATTGGGTCCATCTAGTATTTCCTTTTACATAAATAAGCATTACTTTTTATTTAAATGGTCTCATTTTATCTCATATTTGCAGCTTCATTTCTTTTTTGTAACACCTTTATTGAGATATAACTCACACACTATCTAATTCACCCACATAAAGTGCACAATTCGATGGTTTCTAGTATAATCACAGAATTGTACAACAATGGCCATGATCAACTTTGGGACATTTTTATCTCTCTGGCTTCCATTCACTTTTAAAGGGACCTTGATACAGCTAATTCTGAATATGCAACAAACTCATATCCTCTATGAAGTGTGTACCACAAATGCTTTACTGAATTTTATTTATGATCATAGATGATGATATGGTGGTTGTACATTAGAAAAACTGACAACAGAATTTTAAGAACAGCCTCTTTGTATGAACTGTACAGTTCAATATGGAAATAGAGACACATGTAGGCTGAATACTTGGAATAGGCAGAAAATCTGTGGTGGCCATGAGCCACCACAATATAATCCTCCAAAAACGGTCTGCCCACAGAAGCAAAAGAATGAAATAACTTCTTATTTGGGGACAAATTAAATTAACTTAAGGACTAGTCCCCATGAGAAAATGGAGGGCACTGAGGATATTAATGGTCTAATTTATCATTAATATTAAGCATATATAAATAAAAGACCAGATTCTCAAGAGAATAGTGTTAGAAAGGTAAACTGAGGCTCAATAACATTTTAGAGTTTATTCACACATGCTGTGCTCCATGAATGGGGCTCCTTGAACCAGACACAGTTCAAGATTCCACTAAAGCAAAGTATGTGCTTTCAGAGAGGGAACACAAAAGTAATATAAAGAAAATATTTGGAAAAGTTGCCTTCTTTGGTCTATCTTGCTGGAAAGTTGTATACATTTGTTATTGAGCTTGCTCTTTCATTGACTGAGATTACTTTCTGCTTTTCTTTAAAACAGACATTTGTAAGAAACAGCTCAGGTTATTTCACTTTGTTGCAAATCAAGCCAGGTTAAGGTCACTTAAGATTGCCAGACTGCCTTTGTCTGCTTGGAGAGTCTTCAGACCTTATCTCCATTTCAACTTATACTCTAACAATAGATTGATAGACAAATCAATGTTGATTCATCCAATAAAAAAGAGATAAGATTAATACATATAAAAACATTATAACACCAAGGGCTTAAAACATCTTAAGAGTTCAGATTCACTGGGACCATTAATAAAAGTAGAATAGTTTACGAAATACATTCAACTTTTGAGTTTAACTTGAAGGACTTAGATGTGATGAGAATATGAGGTTGAATAATAATCTGTGTCACAGTCCCTTACAGCATTCACCATCTATGTTCAGTGGCCCTTTCAGTTCTCTAACAATCAGTGAAAATGAAAAATCAATTGCACAATGCTCTAAGTACCAAGACATTTATAGTTTCTGATAGCCTTCTGATGACTGCACAACCATTCTGTCTCTGACAAGGTCACAACCAGGTCCTCAGGTCCTTGCGTGGAATGTTATTTGCTCACTTCAACTGTCAGGTCTGCTTTTTTTCTTTTTCCTTCTTAAAAGAGCAGATATCCTCTTTTTAAATAACAGTAAGCATGCAAATATAGTTGCTTACATACACTGTGTCTACTTTTCAGGGTTCACCACTTCTGTTCTACAGAAATAGATCAGAGAATGTTTTAACACATAGCAGGCTAATATGTAAATCACCTTCTCATATGCTTCTGCAAAGGTTGTTACATCTTCACAAAAAACTTCCACAGCTTCAAGTAGGCTACTTTTAAACTTCGGCTGCACTTGAACTAGTTCATCTTGTACAGAAACCTAGAAAAAAAAGAATATGCCACAGGAGAGTGAAAGCCAAGCATTGAAAATAAAACAATTCTATTCCAGCAAGTTCGTTATCTCACAGATGTCCTGTGGGAACAAATATGTTTCTGCTTGCTCATAATAAAATACATAAACAATCCATGTGCACATACAGGAGGCTCAAATCACTCTGGTTTGTGACCCAAGAGGCTAAGTCATTTTCTCTGTTATTTGCTAACTGCAGTTAGCAAAAAGTTCTCTGGTTGATCCAGTTCAGGTCATTGCTACAGTCAGAAAACAGTTGGTACTACAGACCCAGTGTGGGTCACATGCAGTCTGGGAGTGGCAATGTCTAGTACACATACCGTGGTTGGAGTAATGCCCTGCAAGGAAGTGATATTACAATAGGTTAAAAAACAATTTTTTTTTTGCAAATATCCTCCACAATGATCTTAAAATCTTCTGCTTAAATCTTCACTAGCCAAGGTAAAGTACAGATACATAGGTCAACAAAATAGAATTTAATCTGAAATAAAGCCTTACATTTCAATTAATTTTCAACAAGTGTGTCAAGACAGTTCATTAGTAAAAAGATTTTTTCTCCATTTTATCATGCTGAGATAACTGCACATACATATGCTTCTGCATAAAGTTCCACTACTAACTCACATCATTTATAAAAATGTACTCAAAATGAATCAGAGACCTAAATGTAAAGTCCAAAAACTATAAAACTCTTACTAGAAAATGTAAGAGTGAATCTTTATAATTCTAGATTAGGCAAACATTTTCTAGATTCTGTGCCAAAACATAAGCAACAAGAGCAAAATAACAGGTAAGTCAGACTTCATCAAAAGTAAAAATTTATGCAGGATATAGTAGCATATGTAGTCCCAGGAGGCTGAGGCAGGAAGATTTTAAGTTTAGGCAAGCCTGGGTAACTTAGCAAAATCTTATCTTAAAATTGCAAAAAGAAAAAGAAAAAAAGTAAGAAAAGGATCTGGAATACAGTTTGGTGCAAAAACTCTGGGTTGTATCCCTAATACTAAGAAACAAAACAGAACAAAAAAGGCCAGTAGACAGAATATTTTAAAAGTCAACAATAAAAAGACAACTCAACTTTAAAAGTAAGCAAAATATTTAAATTCATATATCTTCAAAGAAGATAGATAAAGGCCCAATAAAATGGTTGTATGGGAAAAGCACTTAATATCATTAGCCATACTGGCTAATGGATTTAACTCTGGCTTATGGGACAACACAGAAAAAGCTTGAAAATCCAAGTTAAATGAAAGAAATCAGCACAAAAGACTACATATTGCATGATGCCACCCACATTCAAGTTCAGAGAATGCAGCTTCACAGAGAGGGAAAGTAGATTCATGCTTTCTAGGGCTGAGGTGAAGGAAAAATGGGTGTGATTGTCAAGGGACAGAGCTTCTTTTTAAGGTTGACAAAAATGTTCTAAAATTAGATAAAGATGGTAATTATACAACTTTCTGAGTAAACTAAAAAAACACTGAATTTATACTTCACAATGATAAACTGCATGGTATATGAATTAGAGCTCATAAAATTATTATAAACAATGTGCTCTTGAAAAGAATACAATATGTGTTCTAGAAACTGTGACTTAAAATAAAACTGTACTTACAGCTTTGCTCTGTAGCTTGTTGAAGGAATATCTCAAGGTATCAACTGCTTCGGATTCTTCTTTGGTTACTTCAACTTCAAATCTGTTTAAAATACCATAGGCTTCCTGTGAAGGAGAGGTAGAGTTTAAAAACATCACAAGGGGGAAGCAACTGCCTAATCAATATAGATGCCTTCTCAATACACGTTCCTATGGTTTAGAAGAGGACAGCAAATTCTGCATGAGTGGTTTCCAAAACATGGTGAGAAGGCACTTTTAGATTCTTATAATTTGCACATACTGACTCCGGGTCACAAGCTCTGAAATCCACATTTAATAAGCACTTAAGTGAGTATGGTGGAGGTGTTAGCAATGTTATGAGATACTATTCTAAAAAATATCCCCCCAGTTATTTTGTCTCTCCCTCTTCATATTGTGCTAGTATCCTGCAAGATAATTTCTCAGAATCTATTAAGACAGAGGGGCTGCATATATGATGTGGGTATTAATCCAAAAAGAAAGAAACTAAATGACTCAAGGAATGAACTGGCAATTGGCTTCATTAAAATAAGTATGCTGGGGGATGGAGATTTAGCACAGTGGTTCTAGTGCCTACCTAGCAAGTACAAGGGCCCTGGTTCAATCCCTGGTAACCACATACAACAATACTGGGCATGGTGACTCATGCCCACCAGCAATCAGCACCACAGATGATAATGCCAGACATGACAGCTCACATCTGTCATCCCAGCATTCAGGAGGCATAGGCAGGAGGATTGCTGAGTTTGAGGCTTGCCTAAGCTACATAGTGAGCTCAAGGCCAGCCTGAACTATAAAGTGAGACCCTGTCTCAAAAAAAACAAAAAAACAATTAAGCTTCTGCAGTCAGGGAAAAAATGATAATGTATTAAATCTGGGGATCAGCATCCAAAATTCTTTAATGCTGAGATTATTAAAAGTAGCATATGTCTGAAGTTAATTAGCTGCCAAAGGATATAAGAGGCTGTGGGAATGCCAATTCCCCAAAAAGTGCAGATAATAAGAATGTGCATTGTCTCCAGAGAACTTCAAAAAACAATAAAACAAGCTGAGAACCTGATATTTATCATAGCCATGAATCAGAAATTTTGGATATTATAAGTCACAGTGATAAAATACTCAGGATAAACAAAAATAATGCTTCTCCAATATCATCCATACCTAAAACCTGCAAATATATTGCCAAAAATATATTGACAAAAGGGACTTTGTGGCTGTAAATGAAGAAGCTTTTGATGAGGTGATGACAGTAAACTGACCACTCAGGCCTAATGCAATCACAAAAGGCTGCAGAAAAGAAGGAAGAAGGAGTGCCAGAGATCAGATGCCATCAGCAAGGGCAGCAGTGAACCAAGGAATGTGGGCAGCTTCTTCAGCTGGAAAGTCAAGGAGTGGATTCTTCCTAGAAGCAACACAGTCCTCCAGACATCTTGTCTTTAGCCATGCAAGCCTGAAATCTTTTCATACTCTCATCTCTAGGGTTATAAAACAATATGTTTGTGTCATGTTAAACCATGAAGTTTGTTCTATGTTAGGTAAATGATGGTGATCCG
Organism: Thryonomys swinderianus; assembly: GCA_004025085.1. NCBI lineage: Eukaryota > Metazoa > Chordata > Mammalia > Rodentia > Thryonomyidae > Thryonomys > Thryonomys swinderianus. Next base: position 67,268 of record PVIC010002145.1, read on the forward strand.
GGAGAAAAACACAGCCAGCCTGTATGTACGGTTCTGAGTGAGACCTCCCTAGGGTAACCCCAAAGGGGACTCTAAATTAAGTTTACTGAGCTGGGTTTTTATGGACGGGACCAGGGGAGTGGGTCAGCATGGGACTGGTGAAGCAAGACTATCTGAGTAGCCATGGCTACCATGCAATGGCTGACATAGCAACAGCTCATATTTTGTGGTGCTGGGTATGCTGTGGCCTAGCAGACAGGCAGGCTGGTAACAAGCTGTAGAAGTACTGTTTTAGGGCTCTCAGCAACTGGGAACAGCCACTGGAAACTTGAGGGACTGGGATAAAATAGGGGTCAGACCTACCATTTTAGATCATTAAGAATTTATACTCTTTGGTACTTTGTTATAGCAGCAATAGAAAACTAATACAGTACCTCTTCGCCAAATCATATTTTGTTGATCTAAGTTCCAACTGCATTGAGGTGGGCTGTTCCTACTCTACTGCCTGTGGTATGTCACTGGCTGTGAGAGCCATTAATGGCTTCTAAGGAAAACCAAAGATATTTAGAGAACTTGACTAATCTCTGTGATGGACGTAAGAGTATGCAACCATCTTTTTTAAATGTTAAAAAAATATTAGTGTCATAGAAAAAAGTGAACACTGTCTAGCCTCATAGCACATTAATATTAATATTCTTCTGTACATTCTTCACTGTCAAGAATTGTTAAAACTTCCCCCAAAGTCAACAACATCAAAAAGGACAGACATAACACAGACATAACAGATGAAGAAGCTAACAGAGTAATTTTTTTTTTTTTTTTTTTTGCTTTTTGGAGACAGGGACTTGCTCTGTAGTTCAGGCTGGCCCTGAGCTCACTATGGTGCCCAGGCAAGCCACCGCGAACTCAGCAATCCTCCTGTCTCTGCCTCCCGAGTGCCGGGATTACAGGCGTGAGCCACCACATCCGGCATTGTGGTATGCGGTGCTGATTGTTGGTGGGTGTGTCTCTACACCCAGCATTATATGTGGTTATCGGGGATCGAACTCAGGTCCTTGCGCTTGCGAGGCAGGCGCCGGAACCACTGAGCTAACCCTCTGGCCCAACAGAGTAATTTTTTACATATATTTCTACCTGAAAAAAAAAAAAATGAAAAAGATAGCATTTCAAGAAAGAAAAAAAAAGAGATCATTTCTTACTTCAATTGGTCCCAAAATCATGTCCATCTGAATTTCATTATCACGAATACAAGACAGGGCTTCCATTGCAAATCTGACATCATCTAAGTCACGGATAGGTCTAGATAACTTTTTCAAATATTCATTGATAAATGATATCATGTCTGACATTTTCTTTTTGTATTCTTCATTTAAGTATCGGCAGAGTAACATCTTCCATGCCTTAGCCTCAACTGATAAGGCTAATTTCATTGGCTCTGGTGTGAAGATGAAAAAGATGGAAACAGAATCCAGTTGTCAGTTCTGAAACAATTTGCTATATTGTAACCTGAATATCTCTAACTGTACTACCCAACTCAGTAGTCACCAATCACATAGCACTTCTGAATACCTGAAACCTCATTATGCTGAATTAAGATTAGGTGCTGTAAGATTATTAGATTTTGAAGATTTAATTCCCATCCTCATAAAGTATGTTCAGTGGTATACAAAAAAGACACTACATCTGGGGTTTGGAATATTTCTGAAATGAAAGGATAGCACTGTTCTATGTGGACCTTGCTCTGTTTCTAGCTGTCTCATTAGCAGCCCTCATTCCTTCTTCAGAGTCCTTTAAGAAACCCCTCTCCATAGAGTGAAATCTATTGTTTTGCCTGTCAAGGCACAATGCTGATTTTGTTATTCTACTCTGCCTCAGCCACGTGGACAGAGCACTCGCATGACTTGAGCCTGTACGGTGGCCAGTACCCCGGGTCCTTCTGACCTACTGTGGGCCAATCAGACTGCGTTCTGTAAACTTTAGAATGAACGCTGAGGAGGACCCATGTGGCTGGGTGGAAGAAAACGTTGCATGTAGAGGGGAAAAAGAAATAAGAGGCAGAAAGAAAGGACTTCAGCTTTGTGTGAGGTGCTTGGTCCTGGTCTATTCTGCAGGCCCAGCTGCATCTTGGATTCTGTAATACACCTTTCTTCCCTTAATGTCACTCAAAAGGGTTTTTGTTTCTTCAAAACTAAACAGCTCTAACTAGCCAACTCTTTACCCATCCTTCTTTCCTCTCAATATCCCTTCATGCCCCACCCTTGCCAAGCTTGAAACACAGTTGCTGCCTTTCAGTTTCCAAAATCAAGACCTGGGAGCAATGTGGTCTAGAAGCAGCATGCACCCAGCTTGCTGACTGGGGGCAGCAGATCCTAATCATGGACTTCTTTTCTCCTTTTCTTAGGTTCAAGAATTCAGCTCACCCTCTCCTCTCTTTGTAGCTATCTCCACTTTTTCTACTTTTTAGTTCTTTTCTCCAAAAATAAGCACCTAAGCCCAGTGTCACACTAAGCTACCACTGCATTTCACATTAAGAATCACAGCACTGGGCCGGAGGGTTGGCTCAGTGGTTCCGGTGCCTGCCTTGCAAGCGCAAGGTTGAGTTCGATCCCCGGTAACCACATATAATGCTGGGCATGGAGACACGCCCACCAACAATCAACACCGCATACCACAATGCTGGACGTGGTGGCTCACGCCTGTAATCCCAGCACTCAGGAGGCAGAGACAGGAGGATTGCTGAGTTCGTGGCGGCTTGCCTGGGCACCATAGTGAGCTCAGGGCCAGCCTGAACTACAAAGCGAGACCCTGTCTCAAAAAGCAAAAAAAAAGAATCATAGCACTAACTGCTGTGAGGGGACAAATAACCATGTTAATACCTCATATCAAAGCAGTTCATGAGATAAATGTCACAGATCTCCATTGAAAGGCAATAGAGGTTGAAACTAAAACCAAGTAGGCAAACTTAAGAGCCATAGTTACACTGACTCCTTGAGGATTAATCTGAAAATCTACTTAAGGTAGATAACTTGTGCAAAACAGCTGTTCAAACATCACCTGGAAATAAAATTTTGCCACAAATCTATGGCAAGATGGATTATCCTGTAACCAAGGAAATAGTCAGTCACCATAACCAGCTAAACCCGCAGCGCACACACAGTCCAACTCACTCCTTTCTAAATGTCAGCCATCAGGGAGGCCATACTCTAGCAGACTTCCTTCTGAGCACTAGCCAGTCAAGTCCCTTTTAAGTAAAGTAAGCAACCTTTGACAGCCCCTCTTAACCTAGTTTGATCCATAATCATTGGACTCTGTGCCACCTGTAGCTAGGATAGCAGTCTGCCCTCTCTCCCAGGAAACTATGCCTAACCAGCATAGTCAAGATAAGCCAAGTAGCAAGCCTGACATCTATATTTCAGGTATTAAGTGGCTGTCTCATCATACTTTAGTTATCCCAGATGGATGAACTCAGGCGTTCACAGGTAACACCCTCCTCTAAAAAACAATTCTGTCTCTAGTTTTACTTGTTTGACTGCTATCTGAACAATCTGCCTATGTGCACGTAGATATATATAATATGGGTGGCCCAGAACTATTTAAAAATATAAATATTATACCAAGGTAATGTAATAGCTGCTTGCTAAATAAAATGTCATTTCATGTGGAAACAAAAGATATGCTACATAGCAAATATTTGTAATTACCTGTATGCAATTCAAGTGCCCCTACAACAATTATAGGCTTCAGCTCATCAATCTCCTGTTCAAAAGTAGCGTAGTGTAGAATCTCTGATCTGATTTCCATCAGAGAAGGATTGTTACCCAAAAATTCCTGTTGTAAGGCAACAGTTAGTATTTCCTTCTGTTTTTTAGCAGCACAAAATTGCACTCCTAATACTTACATTTGCAATTTTTACTTGCTTCTACACTCTTACATTTATACTTGCTACAGGGTCAAGAGCTTGGAAATGGGAGAGCTGTGTTGGTGGTCCTGGAAGAAGAGGCTGGGGAAATGACACCACAGGCTATGTGGCTATTCAGAGTTTTCCCAAAAATACAGCTGGCTCTAAGTTAGGGTGCACATCCCTGAACACCTGGCCTCTGGACAGTGTCTGACACCTAACTGGTATCAAAGGAAGTAAATGAAATTTCTTGAAGGAAGTAAATGAAATACAATAGAGCTTCACTTTGACCCACTGCCTCAGAGGGCATGTCAGAAGCTTGGCATCTGTGGGTTCTTGGCCTCTGCCCATGAGATCTTATCATTTTTCCTGATACATCCGTGATCCCTTTCACCACAGCACCTTCACTTTGACATCTCGGTCCTCTGTCCAGAGAGTCTTATACTTCTGAAACTCCTGCAGGGCTTCCTGGGCCACCATCCTGAGAGAGTTCACAGAGGAGGACAGGAGGAGGACGAGCTTGGAAATGTCTTTGTGCTCTGCCACCCCTGGGTAAAAATTCTTCAGCTTCCTCGCAGGAATAATCTCTTCAAAGGATTCTAAAAGAAAGTAAAAGGGTTAAAAAATAGGAAAAGAAGTTAAAGTATCTCTATTTGCATAAGATAGGATTCTTTACAAAGAAGATAAAGAAAACCAGAAGACTTCTATATCTGATAGACAAATTCATCAAAGTAGTAGGGCTCAAAATCAATTCACAAAATTCCACAGCATTCCTGTACACCAGTAATGAAACTACAAGAAAGAAGTCAAGAAACAATTACATTTGTGATATTAGAAAATTAAATACTTAGGAACCAACTTAAGAAGATGAACAACCTCTATAATGAGAATTACTGAACTCTGAAGAAAGAAATTTAAAAGGACATTAGAAAAGAGGCAGACAGCCAGGAATAGTGATACACACCTGTAATCCCAGCCCTCAGGAGGTTGAGGCAGGAGGATCACCATGAGTTTGAGACCAGCCTGGGATATATATATGGAGTTCAAGGCAAGGATTAACTACATAACAAGACCCTGTCTCACATAATTAAAATTTAAAAACTACACAGACTTCCCTGTCTTAGGAGCAGCAGAATTAACAGTGTTATAAGGTTCATATTACCAAATACAATCTATAGATACAATCCAAATCTATTAAAATATAAACAACATTCTTCAGAGAACTAGAAAAAAAATCTTAAAATTTGTAGGTAACAAGAAAGGATCCAGAAGTGATAAAGTAATTCTGAGGGGACAAAAAAGAGGGAGATGAGAAGGAAAAAAGGGAGGCAAAAGAGCAAAGCAAAAGGCAGCACAATACTGGATTTCAAGTTATTCTACAAAGTTACAGCAATAAAGATAACAGTACTGGCAAAAAGATAGACATACAGGAATAGAAGACACAGAAACAATCCCATGCACCTATAACAGTCTCATTTTTTACAAAGGGGTTAGAAATTCTATGTTGGAGAAAAGAGCCTCTTTAACAAATAGTGTTGGGGCCAAAGATTTAGCTCAGTGGTTCCAGTGCCTGCCTCTCAAGCGCAAGGACCTGAGTTCGATCCCCAGTAACCACATACAATGCTGGGTGTGGTGACTCATACCCACCAACCATCAATACCACATACCACAGTGCCAGGCATGGTGGCTCACGCCTGTCATCCTAGCACTCAGGAGGCAGAGACAGGAGGATTGCTGAGTTCCAGGCTTGCCTGGGCTACATAGTGAGCTCAGGGCCAGCCTGGACTACAAACTGAGACTCTGTCTAAAAACAAAAAACAAAACAAACAAAAAAACAAAGAGTGTTGGGATAGCCATGTGCAGAAGATGGAAACTTCTAAGATTTTTAAACTCAGACTAAAACTTCTGATCCATATCTCTCAGCTTTACTAAAATCAAATCAAAATGGACAGAATGCTTACTATAAAACAGAAACGCTAAAACTGCTAGAAAATAGAGTACAGGAAACACTTGAGGCCACAGAACAGGACTTCTGGAATGGAATTTTCATGGTACAGAAAATAATATCAAGGATCAATCAATGGGATTACATAAAACCAAAAATGTTTCAACATGGCAAAATAAATGGACATACGAACTGAATAGATACTCTCAAAAGAAGTTCAAATGGCCAAGTACATGAAAAACTCTTCAATGTCTTTAGCCATTAGAGAAGTACAAAATGAAGCAACTCATAATTTTTCTAAAATGTACTTTCTTAAAGACATTCCCTCCAGGTAATTAAAGAGCTATCCCAGTAACTAAAAGCTATTATCTCACTATCTTTGCTCATTTTTATTGAACTACTGTGTCAGATTTACTTTTGAGGTCCAGATATTGTTTTAATCTGGAAAAACTATGTTTTCCAGAGGAAAGAACTAAAAGATATTGATTGAAATCTCCCTAAACTTCATAAATCTTTCAAGAGGAATTTCGAGAGTCAAAACTGTTACCTTATAGACCAGCATAGTGGTCAAAGAAGGAAGACCACATTTACTATATAAATGATTCCATGCCAATTGTTTGAACTTTATGCTACCCTCATGCAGATGAAATGAGACAATCTGTGCTGGAAGTGAAGATCTTGCAATAACTATTAACCACCGCTTCAAAACATCTTTCACCAAAACACAAATCTAACCATGTCATTTAAATAGCTGCCCATAACACAGTCCTTACCAATATTTTTGTTTGGCTCATACACTGCCTTCCTTCTTTAGAACAGTTTTTAACTATTTAAAATGGTGAGATTTTATACAAAATTCCAGACTCTGTTTCTCTTTTTAGCATGGCATAATTTGGTATCAGAAGTTCATCAAAGTGCTTAGTTTACCACAGTCCTCTCTAAGTTCTTCTGCTCTTTTATTTTGTCTTATATTTAATTAAAATTAAGAAAGAAAATACAAGGTATTTTCTTACTTTAATCAATAAACTAATTAATGTGACATGCTAGTAGGTTACTCATTTTTATTGCGGAGAAGAATTTCATTGTATAGATATACCATGTTTGGTTTATTCACATTTTAGACATTTGTGTGCAACCTGGTGCTATGAAAATTACACAATTACAATACAGCTATGAAAATTCGAAGTTATCCCAGACCAAATATAAGGTTGAACATACACTTAACAGAGGTTTAACTTTTAAGATAAATTCAACCAACATTTTTTCTTTTTTGGCAGTACCAGGGATTGAACTTGGGTCCTTATGCTTCCAAGGTAGGAGCAATACCCCTTGAGCTAAATCCCCAGCTCCAATTTAACCAACTTTTAAGGATACTCTAGTAGAGTAATAAAAATCTCATTCATCCATGACCAAATACTAGAAAGAAATATCTGCATAATATATTTTAAATAAAAGAGAATACTAGTTTTTAACTCAAAATCTGACAACTAAATATATGCTGTCAAACCTGGGAAGAATCAGAAGGGCCATTTACTAATCACTATGATTCTACGGTTCTATTCCTCTGCGATTTGCATTAACTCTCTTATCTCTTACTCTCTTCCTTCTTCAACTGTTTTCCCATATTCCCATGCGTCGGGTCAGTTACGGTGGGACTGGCGACTACAGACTTGATTGGGGGGGCATGCTGCTGTCCCCAACGAGCCACTCCTCGACTGACCTCCAAGGTTAACTGGATCATACGGTTAATGGCTTGCTGAATATCATCCAGACTAGGAACCATTACCTGTGGGAAGAAGAAGCCAGTACATGATACTGAAAGTACATACAACACACATCTCCAGTTCTCACCGCTCACTAACCCTATGTGCACAAAGCCTCAGGAGGCCAGTGGGACAAAGTGATGTGCAGAGAGTGGGCTGCAGGCATCCTCCACCTGGAGGTTTTCCCATTCTATCCATTCCTGTGGGCCAAAAGGTCAACCACAGTCCTTCTTGCTCTGTGAGGATGGCTAAATACAAAAGAAAGCTATGTGTTGGATGTCCATGGAGCAAACACCTAGAGAAGCTATGTCATGAAGAATCTGACCTCAATCTTTCCAAAAGTGTCAAAGAAACTTAGACACTCTCCTCCCTAAGTCAGACCATACAAATATGGTGATACATGGGTCACACAAGTTGGCCCTGCCTGTTATCTCTGCCACTCTGTGTGGCTTGGATTCAAGACACTGGTGAGAAGATGGGATAGCTGGAGAGATAAGTGCCAAGGAAAAGGTCAAGAGATCACGAGCTCAGGACGCAGGCTCTCTCCTTCCTTCCTTTCTCTCTCTCTGTCAAGGTGTCACTGTGTAATTCAGGCTAGCCTTGAACTCACTATGTAGCCCAGGCTAGCCTCAAATCCTCCTGCCTCAGCCTCTCAAGTGCTAAGATTACAAGCATGATCAGCTGGCCCACTCTTTCTTTCTATTCTGCCATCTTTAGTAGGGTCCCTCATGGTGGTGGATTTGGGGTGGGGAGTTGGACTTTTATGATGACTTTAAACAATTTAATATCTGAAGTAAGAAAAAGCAAAGTGATTTGTAGGGCTCTTGATTACTGACTGTGGAATAGATACTTAACTCTTCTTTAAAAATTGACTTTATTGGTACATTTTATACATACATTATGATCACATTCAATGCTGAGAATCTTGACCTATATGTGACACATTGTGATTCTCGTTTTTTCCCATTCAGATACTGAACTTTTAACACCTGTCTTCAATACATCAATGAGCTATGCAGAAACAATATTTTAATAACAGATAAAAACAGCATTTTTATATTTGTTAAAGACTAAAGGGAAAGTAGAAAAAACTACATGGGACCAAGACCTTCCTCTAAATCAAAGTTCAGTTCTAACACTGTAATTCTTTAATGTATTATCAAGAAATCACTATAGTCAATAATACTTACCACATTAGGAATTGCAAGATGTACTTCAGTTTTTATAAAAGAAACAGTATCATCAGACAGTCTGTGTCCATACGGGCTGTAACAAGACATTCATTTGTTTGATTCTCCTTCACCAGAAGTTTCATCGAAAGTATCATGATACAAGGTTCAACCCAAAAAATAAGAACGTTTTCAAAATTTCAAACTATACCAGACAATACTTAAAATCAAACCATGAACTGTAGAGAACACAATGACTTACTATTCTTAGAAGCAAAATCCTAATCTGTCATAATTTTATAATATCTGAATACCTCTTCCCTGCCCCGCCCCCATGCGGCCATGTAACAACAAACTTTCTTTGTTTTCAGCCCTGTGACGGAGGATGAGAACTCCAACAAAGCATACATATTCATAAACTTTTTGCCTACATCATTCTACAAGATTAAATAGGAGGCTTCTGGTCAGAGTTTTCAAAAAACTATTTTTTTAAGCAATACCTCTTGTACACAGACACATGTGCCCAGAATGAAGGTATCCAGGAACACCTACAGAGCTGAAAATTAGTTCGGTCATCTCCCTCTCTTTTGACCCTCTATTAGACAGCTTTTTGTCACAAAATATCTAGGAATAACAACTTACAGGAGGAAAACTGATTTGGGCTCACAGCCTTGGGGGTTTTAATCCATGGTTGGCCTGTTCACTGCTTTTGGGCGAGACAAAAACATCACCATGGAAGGCTAAGCCAGAGGAAAGCTGCACACTTTATGGCAGCCAGGAAGCAGAGAGAAGGAAAAAGAGACGGAGGAGAAGGGGCTGGGGACCAGATAATGGTCTGCCGGGTCATGATCCTATGATTTACTCCCTTTGGTATCTACCTCCCAGTTACACCACAAAGTTAGAGGCCTTAAGATCCAATCATTTCCCAAAGCCCATCACTTGCAGCCAAGCCTTTATCATATGACATTTCAAATGAAAGCCATAACAAAACTCTATCCCTATTCCTTTTCCTTGGGAATGCAAGGAGTGCTGTCCTTACTGAAGGATGCCTCCATTTTTTAAGTACACGTGGGACAGGGTGGGGATGCCAAGAAACATACACTCATCACAGTTCACAAGTGGAGACATCAGTTTTAGCACTCAAGGTCAATGATTTCCAGATAAACACACTACTGTAAGAATTCCTCTGAACAGGCAAACTAAAAGCCTCCTAATTCATAGTCTCATGAATTTGAGGTACAGTAATAAAACAAGAAGAGCCATACAGAACACAAAGGGGGCAGTCCAAACCAGAGAGACTTCCCATAAAGATGAACAGCTGAACTAAAAAGAGGCCATGAACAGCATCTAGATCATTCAGCAACATATTTAGCAAAGCAGAGAGCCAGCTTAAGCAATTCTCCAAAATTTCAAGTTCTAAGAGACAGAAATTATTTTAAAATAGAAAGATTAAAAAGATGAGTAACATTTATTGAATGTTTAGGGTATGCAGGCACTTTACATTTTCCATGAGTTAACACATTTCACTCTTAAATGAACCTTATGAGGAAGATCCTGTGATTACTATTTCCATTTTATAAGTGAGGAAACTCTGGAAAGCAAAGGCTAAAACACTTACAGTGGATTACTTAGCTCATAGATATTTGCTATCAAGTTCCAGGGTTTTAATCTTACCACAGTAAATTAAGGAAAGTGCTCTTTTAATTTTAAGAACTGACATGTTTTATCATCTTAGAAAAATTCTGTATACCTAACAGGATTGGGGTAGAAAAAGGGTTTCATTCAAGCATATAATTTGTAAATTTCAAGAATTTTTTTAAAATCTGCCTTTAAAAGCATCAAAACAACTACTTAAAATTGGGAAACCAGATTAGCAGCAGAAGTGTCATGTGAAAACCAAAACAAAAGAACAGCATTTATGTGAGAAAAACAGATTATGATTCTGGAAGACCAGAATTAACATCTGTGCATGACAATGAGAGAAAGATATTTTAGACAAGCAAGGATTTTGAGTGATCATCTCCAGGTAACCATCTCAAAAATTATGTAAGCACTGCAGAGCTTAGAGATCAAGGTGGCACTGTGAATTCATTCTTCAGGAACACCTCTTTGTGCCAAACACCTCATAACCAGGAGCTGATACATAGCATGAGTTAATGTTCAAATATAAGACAAGTGTCTTCATGAATCAGGAATGAACCAGAAACACAAGAAAGGTCTCGCCAGGTTCTGGTTTCAAAGATGCAATTGACAGTAGAGAGGGTGGCTCTTGGGGACTTGGGGGCTGACAGTACTCCACGTGAGACGGGAGGTCCCACCCAGCTCGCTTTGTAAAGCCAAAAACAGAGAAGATGCTCCCCCCCATTAGCAAAAGAGGAAAGCAACAGTAAGACACTATCAACCTCCTGCCTGCAGCTCCAGCTTTCCTGAAACTGTGGGCCGGGAGAAAGCAAATCCAGGGCTTCCCTGATAAGCCACCAACTGCCCTTCCTGTTTCTTCCCTGGCTGAGCCTGTTACATTGCCAGTCCCTCTCCAAGGGGCAGCACCTGTGCATGATTGGGAGCTCGTTCTGAAGCCAACACTGCAAGGTCACCTGGAAGCAAAAGTGAAAATTCTAGATAGAAGAAAAGGAAAAAGAAACACAAAATCAAAAAGACCTCTTGCTCAAAAAGGGCTCCAAGACTATAATCCCAATAAGCACACATAAACCTAAGGGTAAGAAAAAGAGATCAAATATTAAAACAGCAACTCACACCAGATAAAATGCAATGCACAAAGATAGGAAAAACTCTAAGTAGATAGAGAATGTTCAATGAGATAAGTGAAGATCATTTTTCCAAGAAAAACTTTTGAAAACAAAACAAAAGGCTAAACTAACAGGGTAAAAATGATGCAATATCAGAGGGATACAAGAAAAAAGCATTTATTTAAATATTTAAAATAAAGTAGATGATGTAATCTTTAGAACAGAAGCATAAATACTTAAAATTGTATAGTCACAATGGCAAAGATAAAAAAATATAGGGCTGGAGATGTAGCTCAGTGGATCCAGTGCCTGCCGAGCAAGCGCAAGGTCCCTAGTTCAATCCATGGTTAACTACATAAACTACATACAACAATACCAGGCATGGTAACTTACACCCACCAACAATCAGTACCACATACCACAATGCTGGGTGTGGTGGCTCATGCCTATAATCCTAGCACTTGGGAAGCAGAGGCAGGAGGATTGCTGAGTTCAAGGCTTGCCTGGGCTCCATAGTGAGCTCAGGACCAGCCTGAACTACAAAGACAGAGACCCTGTCTCAAATAAATAAATAAATAGAAAGAAAGGAAGAAAGGAAGGAAGGAAGGAAGGAAGGAAGGAAGGAAGGAAGGAAGGAAGGAAGGAAGGAAGGAAGGAAGGAAGGACAAGGCCAGGAATTTAGCTCAAGTGGTACCACACCTACCTTGGAAGGACAAGGGCCCAAGTTTTATCCCCAGGGTCAGGAAGGAAGGAAGGAAAGAAGGGACAACGGACAGATAGACCAAGTTTCCAAGAAAGAGGGACCAGTAATTGAAAGGATGCCAATTCTCTTCAAACTGATCTACGGATTCAAAGAAACTTAACCTCCCCTCCCCCAAGTGTTGCTTTGTCAACAACTCTCATTTGCTAATTAATAACTACGTGGAAAAGAAAAGCTTCCTCCTATCTAAGCATAAAAATCAGTACCATGTGGATTCAATCTCTAAACATAAAAGGGATTAATCTTTAAGAAGGACTATGAAGGTGGAAATAAATTTATTTAAAAAGACACAAAAATCACAAATCATTTATAAATAACTGATAAACCTGAATATCTTAAACAAAAGACTGATACATTTGAAAAAATTTTAAATTCCACCAAGAAAAAATGAAAATTAATAAAGTGAAAAGATATGCCAGAATGAAAAGGCGCTATTTACAATATTATCAACAAAATTGAAATATTTATGCCTCATCCCATTCTAATAAAAAAATCGCTCCCTCCAAAATACTCCACAATTTTTAAGGAAGAGAAGGAACGAATGACCTATAAGCACATGAAAGTACATTCAGTCTCATAAGGAACCAAGAAAATGAGTTTAAATCCCAATGGGATGCCATTTCACACCTTTGTGCGCAAGAATTGTTCAGCTGAATAGTGCTGTTTGCAAGGACGCTGAACTACACACACCCTTAGCACCCCAAATCCAGGCTTCATAGCTAGAGAAGAAAAGAGGTACAGGCATCTTCACTGAGGGTTAGCGTTAGGGTTAGCTTAAACTGGAAACAACCTAAATGACATCACCAGTGAAACAGACAAACTGCACATACTCCAAAAAGTACAAGTGTGAAAATAAACTGTATGAGCACAGATTAATCTCAAAAGCCTAATATACAACACAGGTCATATACAGACCGACAGTAGGGAGAGAAGCAATTGGGAAGCCGTAGGACAGGGCAGACAAGGTGAACACCACGTTGCGAGGTATGGTCTCCCTCAGGAGCGCAGCAGGAGGACTGGCAGGGGACTGGCCCCTTCCTGATCTGGCCTGGGCACTAGAAACACAGTTGTTCATTTGCTCACTGTTCTTGTGATATTACACATATGTTTTCAGATAGCCTTTTATTTAACGAACACTCTGTTTTACATTTTATAACTTTTAAAATTTAACAAACTAACTGATATTATTAGAATTCTATCATTCATTATAGGTAGTATTATTTGATACGTTTAGCATTTTTTCAACTTGCCTAACGACAAATATTCTTCTTTTCATTGTGTCCAAAGATAATCGTGTAGCTTTTTGAAGACTGTCTAGTAACTGATGAGAGAAAAATGCATAGACTTCTTTGCACTCCTGTAATAGAAACCATAAAAATTTGGTACACAAGAGGGGCCGGAGGATTAGCTCAGTGGTTCCGGCGCCTGCCTCGCAAGCGCAAGGACCTGAGTTCGATCCCCGGTAACCACATATAATGCTGGGCGTGGAGACACACCCACCAACAATCAACACCGCATACCACAGTGCCGGACGTGGTGGCTCACGCCTGTAATCCCAGCACTCGGGAGGCAGAGACAAGAGGATTGCTGA